>JAXUIC010000297.1:0-45880 GCA_035136125.1 Quercus rubra
TAACCTCTTTATAAGATCTTTTTTTTTTTTTTTTTTTTTTTGTTATTTCATATATCAATCTGGGGATTTATTACTAAAAATCATTCTTTTGGTGTTTGAGAACTCAATTGGGATTTTGGAATAGAAATTAGTATAGCTACTGTATTGGTTCCACCTAAGCACACTTAAGTTTGCTCCCATGTGGTGATGGTGAACATATAGGCCCAACCTCTGGCTAGCACTTTGGCCATCGACAGAGGAAGCCCGTGAGCATATTAAGAGCATTTGGGATAAGGTTGATTTGATCAAAGTTAGTGATGTGGAGCTTGAGTTCCTCACAGAGAGTAATAAGATTGATGACGAATCTGCTATGTCATTGTGGCACCCCAACTTGAAGCTCCTCCTTGTCACTCTTGGTGACTTGGACTGTAGATACTATACCAAGGTATGTCGGTGTTGGGTCTAACTTCATTTAATATACTGCATTATCTATTTTGTTTCTGTTGAACTTTGACTGTTAGCTAGTGTCCAAAAAAAGTTAAATGGACTTTTAGCTTGTTAGCTCTAATAATGGTTCAGACACAAAAAATTTCCCATCAAAACACTTTATAACTTATCATATAATGAAAAGCAGTAGCAAGTGCTATTTCAAACCCAAATGACAAGAAAAATAGGGGCTCTAATTGATAACCTTAGCCTGAAGATATATACATAGTCTATATAAATTACTTGGTTGGTTCATGTACATGTTTGTGTTCCTTCCTTATCAAAATCCTCACCTTTTCACTATTTCAAATCATGCATTGCTCTTTTTTTTTTTTTTTGGAATTGAACTACTTTTCAATCATACAATCTGAGCATGTATGAGAGATTTCATTTTCTTGTCATTCTATTCCATTTATACACTTATTGAGTAATCATACTTTGTATGTACGATGTTCCTTTGGTCCAACAATCTCCAATTCTCCAAAAATCGTCAGCCACATCCCATCAACCAAGCAGCTTATAAGTTTTATATCGGTGTTCGTGGACTTTTTGTGTACAAAGAACTATGGAAGAACAACCGCATTTTTTGCAAGAAGTATATTTTTAAACACTTTGGAACTTTGATTATAGTATTAGATTAATTTGAGCGGTTGTTTTATTCAAAGACCACATCTTTTTTTGTTAATCTTAAGATGGTGGTTATAGACAATGTTATGTATTTGATAATATATTTATAAGTTAATATTACGTTAGTTTCAAGACATTTGTGGTGTTGTTAATTAGTTACATTTGTGGCATTGTGTTAGTAGTGCTAAAACTATTACTTGTTCTTTGTAACAGGTCTGTGAACAATTTATTTATTAGCAAATAGTGGTTTTAAAACCCATTAAAAGAAAAAAAAAAAAATTCCTATAGCAGCAGTCAAGAAGTGCTGCTAAAGGTGCACATTTTATGTTTTAAATGAATCCCTATAGCAGCGCTTATCGCCCACCACTACAAGTATAATTAGTCTGTTTTGATTGATTGCCTATAGCGGTGCCATTTGCTCGCCGCTAAATGTAGACACTAATAGCGGTGTGCATGACCCGCCGCTAAAAGTCAATTCCACAAATTCTAAACACGTATGGCGGCGGTTTTATGCCCGCCGCTAAAAGGTATATATATAGCAGCGCTTTTTGCGACTGCCGCAATCAACCTGTAGTGGCACTGCAACACTGATGGGACGGCTTGTCACTATAGGTCAAGTGTACCTTTAGCAGCGCTTTTGGCCTACTGCAATAGCCCGTTTTTCTTGTAGTGCTTGGAATGTAAAGACTTGGAATTTAAATGACAAGGAAAATAAAGACTTGGAATTTAAATGACATAAAAGTAAAAGCTTGGAATATTGTCAAGTTGATTAATTTTTATTTTTAATTTTTTTTTCCCGCTTAAATGGAGTCTAATCCCCTTCAAGCCTTATAGATTCTTCAACATAAAGAACTAGGAATTCTTAAGCCTTCACCATTCTTATGAGACATACCTATGTTGTGCTCTAATGGGAGTTTAATATCATTTAGGGAGGATAATAGAAAATCATTTTTTTAGTGTCTAGATATATATATATATATATATATATGAAAGATGATTATAATGATAGTAAAACGGGAGGGATAAGTTTAGTTATTAAGGAACTAAACCCATACCAAAATCTTACCCACAAAAATTACAATGTTGAAGAAAGGATGAGACTTTTTGTGTGGGTTTCTTAGAGAGAGAGACAGAGAAATTTTCTTTTTTCTAAGGGATTTTTTGGATTTTTCTTTCTTTTTTTCTGAGCTCACTAGTTTTTTCCTCACTTTTTCTCTCTATTTTTACATAAATTTCTTACACATAATTCTACATGATTTTTTTTCAAAAAGGGAGGGGGGCTATTTATAGGAGGAATTGAGAAATGGGAAGCTAGCACTAGTGTATCAGGATACACTAGCGCTAGCTGCCCCCTTCAAAGGGGCGGTTAGCATTAGTGTACCCTGGTACACTAATGCCAGTTCCCTTCTTATCTGCCACATTAGCATTTTGTCTCTTTCTGAATTTTGGATCGATTTTTGCGTAGCTATTTGGAAGCCTTTACAAACTCCATTTTCTTCAAATTTTATATGCATGGAAAGCTCTAGATGTCTAGTTTCCAATGGTCTTGACTTTGTTCAAACTGAAACTACGGTCATCAAAATATCCTACTAGGAATGGAGGTGACGCAAAGCTAAAACTCCTGTCCATACTGGTCATCCCTCGACACATTTATTTTTGGTTATTTTGACCTGGGATTTAGTTCCCCAAGTTTTGCTAATCTTATCTTTGTGGAGGCTGCCGAACTTTGTTTTTTACTCTTAAATATATATATATATATATATGAAACTAACTTACTAAGTGGGCATCTTTCTTTATATGTGGGCTGGACTCACAACAGAAAAGCAGGCCAGACCCATCTGTTTGTTTTGGTCCTTCGGTTGGCTTCGGCCCAAACTGGAAAACCCAAACATTAACGGTATGGCTTGGTTGAGGTTTCGATTTTCATAAAGTGTGCTTTTTTTTTATTTCTATGTTTTTCACTTGTACTACTTCCAAAAAGTCAAGACAAATGAATGAGTAGTTTAATGAATACATGTGGTTCATGCAACTTGTAGAACATGAGAGAAATGAAACAATTCTTGTCATTTTAATGGTCACTGGCAGCACTCATAATTTCCTAGATGCTGCCATACTTTCCAAATTACAACCATCTTTAGATACTACTATTTCATTTGAGGTTAAGGTAGATAATGGAGCAACAATTAAGACCAAGGGTGTTTGTTTAGATGTTAAAGTTGTAATGCAAGGTCATATCTTTTCAGCGGACTTGAATGCTTTTCCCTTAGGGGATTGTGAGTTGGCTTAGGCACTCAATGGCTTAGGACCTTGGGACTAATTCAATGGGATTTCCTAGCTATGTCAATGCAATTTCCGCATCTTGGTACCACTGTTACATTGTTTGGTATGCATTGTATTGATTTAACTCTTCAAGAGGGTGATCATTTCTTTAGAAAGCCTGTTAGGAAGGGTATTCTTCTATAAATTGTGTCACTGGGTCCAGGAACTTCTTCATCCTAGTAACAATGTGATCCCTTGATTAAGAAGCTGCTGACTAAGCTTGCCTCAGTATTTGATACACCTTATGGTTTGCCTCCTTGAAGAGGTCATGAACATCAAATTCTTTTGATGGAGGGGATTGCCCCAATCTGTCAAAGGCCTTATAGGTATCCTCACTTCCAAAAAACTGAAATTGAGAAGATTGTCACTGATTTGTTGGAAGTTGGTTCCATTAGGCCTAGTCAAAGCCCATTCTTTTCCCAGCATTGTTGGTAAGGAAGGCAGATGGCTCTAGGAGGATGTGCATTGACTATAGGGCTTTGAATCAAGCCACAATCGAGGACAAGTTTCGCATACCAGTAGTGGATGAGCTTGTTGGTCCCACCATCTTCTCTAAGTTGGATTTAAGATCTAGTTACCACCAAATTTTTATGAAGGAGGAGAATATCCCTAAAACTGCCTTTAAGACACATGATGGACATTATGAGTTCTTAATTATGCCATTTGGTTTGACTAATACTCCATCTATCTTCCAGTCCCTAGTGAATGATGTTTTCAGGCCTTATTTGAGGAGGTTTATGCTGCTTTTCTTTGATGACATCCTAGTTTTTAGTCCTGCCTTAGAGCTTCATCTTCAGCATCTCAGAACAATATTGGAGCTGCTACTGCAACATTAGTTATATGCTAAGAGAAGCAAATGTGTCTTTGGCTGTTCAGAAGTGAAATTTCTTGGCCACATCATCTCTGCCCAAGGTGTTAGTACTAATCTAAGGAAGACTGCAACAATGGTGGCTTGGCCATCCCCTACTTCTGTCAAGGCCTTGAAGGGTTTTCTAGGCTTGACTAACTATTACAGGAAGTTCATCTAGAATTATGGTCAGATAGTTGCTCCACTTACTACATTGTTGAAAAGAATACCTTTGTTTGGTTTGTTCAAGCTAAAAAAGCTTTTCAACAACTCAAGGATGCTGTTAGTCAATCTCCTGTCCTAGCTCTGCCTGACTTTTAATCAATCCTTCACTATTGAGTGTGATGCATCAAGGAGTGGCCTAGGGGTTGTTGACTTTTTCGATGCAGAATCATAGACCAATTGTCTTCCATAGTCAACTTCTCAAGGGAAAGGCCTTACAACTGTCCACTTATGAGAAAAACTGTTAGCATTGGTCACTACAGTGCATAAGTGGAGACCTTACCTCTTAGGCAGGCCATTCATTATAAAAACTGACCACAAAACTTGAAATATATTTTGGAGCAGAGAATACTACTCCTCCTCAGCAGAAATGGTTGAATAAATTGTTGGATTATTTGCTTGTGATGGAGTATAAATAAGGCTGTGAGAACAAGGTAGTTGATGCCTTGTCTAGAAGGTCAGATTCTGTTTCTGAGGATCCAGATGCTCTAAACCCTTTTGTTAACTCTCCATCCTTGTTTTTGATTTCCTTTCTGTGTCCTTCTTGGATTATGGAATTGAAGGCTAGCTATCAACTCTCTACTGAGATGTAGCAGTTATTACAACAGTTGCAATCTGGTTCAGCATGTCTCAGGTTCTTTTCTTTGCATAATGGGCTGATTTTGTATAAAGGTAGGGTCTATTTGGGTCCACAATGTAGTCTAAAGCCTAAGGTTCTTCACCTGGTCCATGACAATTCCCTAGGAGGACACTCTGGCTTCTTCAAGTCCTTCTATGATTAAAACAAGATTTCTTTTGGGAGGGAATGAAATCAGACTTGAAACAGCATATTAAGGAGTGTGGAGTTTGCCAACAAATGAAGCATGATACTTGCAAACCAGCTGGGTTATTACAACCCCTGCCAATTCCTATTAAGCCTTGGTCTGCTGTTAGTATGGACTTTGTTGGTAGATTACCTACTTCATAAAGGTTGGATATAGTTATGGTAGTTATGGATAGTCTCACTAAGTATGTTCATTTCATTGGATTGTCCCATCCCTATTCTGTTGTTAAGTTGGCTGCTTTGTTCGCTCATAATGTCTTGAAATTACATGGCATGCCTGCTTCCATTGTTTCTGACAAAGATCCAGTGTTCACTGGCAAGTTTTGGGCAGAGCTATTCAAACTACAATGGGTTTAGCTAGCTATGTCTTCAGCATATCATCCCCAAACTAATGGGTAGACTAAGGTGGTGAATAAGGGTTTGGAGCAATATTTGAGATCTTTTTCTGCAAATAGGCCTATTGAATGGTCAGACAAATTGTATTTAGCTGAATTCTGGTTTAACACCAATTACCATTCAGTTACCAAGTTAACTCCATATGAGGCTATGTATGGTTTCCCTCCTTATCGTTTGATGTACAACCCAAGTGGCAACTGTGGATTCTCTTTTACATTCAAGACAGCAAATCCTTGCTTTCCTTAGACAGAATTTGGTGAATGCACAAGCTCCAATGAAGCAGCAATGTCACCTCTATAGGTCTAAATGGGCATTCAATGTTGGTGATTGGGTGTATCTTAGACTACAACCATACAAGCAACAGTTAGTGGCTTATAGGGCAACAAATAAGCTTTCTCCCAAGTTCTTTGGCCCTTTCTAGGTCCTTAAGAAGATTGGAGAGGTTGCTTACAAGCAGGATCTACCTGTTGGTTATGCAATCCACCCAGTGTTTCATGTCTCCTGTTTAAAGGCTAAGTTGGGACAGCATAATGTGTCTATGCCTTTGCTGCCATTAGTGAATTCCCAAGGCATCCTTACACCTGAGCTAGTAGCTATTCTTTAAACTAGGTCTCGCAAGCTTCAAAATAGGACTATCACCCAACATCTCATCTAGTGGGAAGGAAGGACTGCAGATGATGCTACCTGGGAGGATTTTTTTCTTCTTCAGCAACAATTCCCTCATTTTGTGGGCAAGATGTTCTAAAAGGGGGAGGTGTTGTTAGGATACTAACTATGTTGTGCCTAGTGGTGTGCTTAGCTGTGCCTGTAGTTGTAATGTACTTAGCCATGTGAAATGCATGTGCAAGGTGTAATGCTTGGTGTTGTATTTCATTGTAGCAGTTAAGTAGTTAGTTAGTGCTAAAGAAGTGGAGGTAGATAAGGGAGTTAGTTAGAAGGTTGTTAGTCAGTTAGAAGTTACTGGTTTGACAATGTGTGCTTGGCAGGATTATGATTGATTGTAATTGTATATAAACAGAATTGTTGAGTGAGAATGGATAAGCATAGAATCACCTAAGTTCCTCTTCTTTATTCTTCCCTAATCCTTGCTCTGTTTTGGAGGTGGTTACCATTGAAGTAATTGACATTTCATCATCCCAATTCTCCATTTCTGTCATCACCCATTATCTTCCTTCCACTTTTTTCTGATTGGCCTAACCCTTAACAGAGAAGACCACTGTGAAGTGGTGTTGACTGGGGGTTTGCTACAAATGAGCCATGGACGCTTCACCTTGTTGGATTGAGGAGAAGAAGAGAGGGAGAGTGGGCTGATTAGTGAGGGAGCAGGCTGATGGAGTTATTCGATCTGGCCTTGGTTGGTCGGAGGGCAAGAATAAGAAATAGTGGGGAAGAGCTCAAACAAATATGGAAGAGAAGAAAAGATGAGGAAGAGAGAAAAGAGAGGAGGAGGAGATTACCTTCACTGGCGAACGAAGTGTGCATGAATGGAGGAAGCTTCTAGTGCTCTCTTTCTATTTGGGTAGTTGTTATGAGTGAGGCCAGAAATGAAATGAAGGTAAAATGAGTACGTAAAATGACTTACAGGTCAGGGGCTCTATTTTACGTTCAACTGAAATTTATTTTTAGTTTGACTGTATTTTCATGTCTACCCAAACACTAAAATATTTTCCCAATTTCCTTTACACCCGAAACAAACACAGCCTAAGCAACAGAGTTAAGGTTTTTTTTTTTTTTTGCTTTCTCATCAAGGCCGCTACTATTCTTCACTCTTTATTCTCTACATGTAACAATAATATTATCAAGGTCCCTTTGTTAAACCAAACCAGAACGAATATGTAGAAATCATGTAGTCTAAGTCCATTTTACGTTATCCTCAAAAAAGAAAAAAAAAGAAAAAAAAAAAGGTCTGTTTAATGTCATCTATTTATTTTAACTCAAAATAAATTAGAAAAAAGAGAGTCTAATTTATTAGTTTAGATCTACGTGCAATGATCCTTTGCAATAATCAAGAAAAATCAATAAAAGTTTTTTTATGCATGTTTATTCAATTTTAAATTACAAAATACATAACTTTAATATATTTTCAAATTAGACATTTAAATTTCATTTCCCCCATTTTTTTCTTTCAACTGTAATCTAGTATTAATTAAGTCATTCTGTCAATTTTGTCCAATCTCACTATAAGTTTTAGATTTTTCACTTTATAAAACGATGTTGTTTTAGTGAATTCTAAGGGGTGGATCCAATGGGAGAGCAAAATTGAAAATGAATGAAAATTAAAGGACTCAAAAAAAATATTAAAACAAAAAAAAAATGAAAAAAAATATCACTGAGTTGAGAAGAATGCAAAATTTGAGTGTAATTTGTAATTTAGCCTAATACTTTCTTAGAAATTGGAAAGTATCACTATTCATCGCACTAATAATGGTGTTGATGGATGTAATAAATCCTAAAACTACTTGGGTTGGTGTCTATGAATGATTCCTATAAACACAGACATAAAGTGGTTTGTGTACGCTGTGAAAGGGTGATGAAAATACGGAAAAAAAGAAAGTGAATTTTGTGGCTATGGGTTGGTAACCTAAGCTTTAGAGGTTTTTAGCCTACAACCAATGATAATCCAGAGAACTTTTAATTCGAATACTAAGTTGAGACTCTAGAGATGCGTTTTCCTTATTTTTAGTGCTCAAAAGTTGTGCAATTGGTAGTATAATCTCATTTTTATCTCCCACAAAAATTAATTAAAAAGAAGAAGAGAAAATCGTATCTAAAACACCGAAATTTGGAGCTCCAGTGCCGTTCAATTAGCAGTTAGAGCGTATGAATCAACACTTTGTTTCAACTCGTGGAGTGCTAATCTACCCAATAGGTCCCACTTTTTTGATTTTTCAATTGAAAAATGCTAAAGTTACAAACTATTTTACATTATATTTTACAAACTGCTAATATAGTAAGTGATTAAGTAAAAACAATTCTGTTAATGTTAGGTGCTGACGAGAATCAATAAGAATGTGCCACATTAATAATTTGTAAAAATGTTGTAAAATAGTTTTTATGTGTAACCTTACTCTTTTCAATTTAATTCTAATTTTACTGTTGTTTAAAAAATAATTTAGAATTTCTAGTATAATTAGATTTTCTTTTTCATATTGCTCTTCAATCATTCAAAATTCAATTAACTAATTAAATAAATGTAGCATCTAATAAGAGAAATAAAGTTATTTTGAAATTAATTAAAAGGATAATATTATACACACTAATAGTTGCCTTCTTTTCTAAATTTTTTCTAAAAAAATAGTAATAATAAAAAAGAAGAGGAAGAAGAAAAGAAAGAAAGCTACTATTCAATGTGCTTGCAAATGGTTCCCTAATGGACTAATCATAGATTTAGATGATTAACTCACAGTGGCTTATAGGCGTTTCATAGCGGTGATGGTGATTATGTACATTGATGTTTTGGCTTTTGAGTTCGGATAGTAAAATGATTAATTCTAACCAATATAATAATTATTATTATTTTTTAAAAGTGAGTAATCTTTGCAATTCAATTGCCACATTTGGTTGTTATCAATAAAGATATTTAGGATTTGTTTGAGTACTGCTTATTGCTGGAAACTAAAAGAACTGTAGCAAAGTAATTTTTAAATATGTGAATAGTGTCGTGAGATCCATTTTTAATAAAAATTTTACTTAAAAAAGAGGTTTATGAGTTCTGTGAACAGTACACTAGAACCACTGACAAACACAAACGCGCAATGTATGCTATAAGACTTTTGTCTCAACAGTCGGATTCAATTCCCGTCTTCGTACTTATGACTTTGTCCTTGAATTAGAGATTTGAAATTTGAACCTACTTATACTAAAAATTGATTGATGTCTTAGCCTAATGATAAGAGCAATTATCATAAACAGACGTCATAAATTGAAATTCTATTCACTAAAAAAAAAAAAGATAAATATCAACTACATATGGAAAATAATTAATTTGATGTCGTTAAACAACTTTAAGGTATTACACAGAAGGGAAAAAAACTTCCGACTTGCTCAACTCACCGGGATCGGCCCAGTTAATCCAGTCAATTTAGTTTCCCAATTTCTACTTCTACGTTCACTGTCTATGTTATTCCATTTCCCTCTAATTCCTACCTCCAAATGGACAAAACTGATAGAATTAACGACAAGTTCACGGATGAAGAAGAATACGTTGAAGAAATATAATTAGAAGACGTAAGAAGAATCAACTAAAACCCAACTGTAGCTATTTCGGTACTCAAAGAAAGATTCCTCTGCAACTGCAATCCCCATATGTAGATGAATGAATCCATATGGGACACATTGGGATAGAACATTTTTCTTCCTCTTCCGGTACATAGAGATTAAAATAGAGGAAGATTAATAGGATAAAATAATCTGGAAGAAGGTGCATGCGCCTCTGTGTATGAAAGAAAACGTTAGAAGCATTGTGTTTTAGTAATTGGATCAATTGGTCTGATTTTTCCATGCCATTCAACAGAAAATTATATACTGTTACATCAAGGCAACTAAATTTTAATGTTCACTAGCCCCAAACACACATGATGCGTGGGAATATAAATATTATGTAAAGAGGCGTATTTAAATATATATTTTTTAAAATTTCTACAAGTATTTTTTTTTTAATCTCACAAATTTTTGGTCATTATTTGGAACTCGCAAAGACTTTGGAAAGTTGTAGTCATGGAAATTTGGATTGTATAAAAATTGTTTGATACTGATTGCATAGTTATGGGCATAATGTGTAGATATTATGTTATCCAATTCCCTCTATTATTCACGCTAGATTGAGCGTGTGGTATAGGTTAGGTTTCCTAGTTAATACTTCACAAGTTTTTGGTCATTGATTGAAACCCACAAAGACTTTGGAAAGTTATAGTCTTGGAATTTTGGATTGTATAACAATTGTTTGATATTGATTGCGGAGTTGCGGAGATAATGTGTAGATATTATGTTATATGGGTCCCTCTATTACTCATGCTAGATTGAACGTGTAGCAATCAAGTTTTTGGGTTAGTTTTACTTTTATGTCATTTGTTTCTCTTTCCTCAAATATTTTAATATTAAAAAAATGGGTGTGCTTACAATGATGGAGAGTTCAACAAAAATTATTTATTTTTAATGATATTATTTAATATTAAATTTACAATTAAATTATCTCTCCCTCTCTCTCTCTCTCTCTCTCTCTCTCTAAATATATATATATATATATATAATTTTTTTTTTTTTAATTGGCTAATTTATCCTATAATTTTTAACATATTTTTTGTTCAACAAGCGTCAATCGTTTTCACCAAGTCTTGTCATTGTTCAGAACTTCTGAGGACTTGGAAAGTTGTAGTCTTAGAATTTTGGACTATATAAGAATTGTTTTGATATTGATTGCAGAATTGTGGAGATATTGTGTAGATATTATATTATTATGGTCCCTCTATTATTCATGCTAGATTGAACGTGTGGTATATGTTAGATTTCTAGTTAATACTTCACAAGTTTTTGGTCATTGATTGAAACTCACAAAGACTTTGGAAAGTTATAGTCTTGGAATTTTGGTTTGTATAACAATTGTTTGATACTAATTGTGGAGTTGCAGAGATAATGTGTAGATATTATGTTATATAGATCCCTCTATTATTCATGCTGGATTGAACGTGTAGCAATCATGTTTTTGGGTTAGTTTTACTTTTATGTCATTTGTTTCTCTTTCCTCAAATATTTTAATATTAAAAAAAAATTGGTATGCTTACAATAATAGAGAGTTCAACAAAAATTATTTATTTTTAATGATATTATTTAATATTAAATTTACAATTAAATTCTCTCTCTCTCTCTCTCTCTCTCTAAATATATATATATATATATTTTAATTGGCTAAGTCATCCTATAATCTTTAACATATTTTTCATTCAACAAGCATCAATCGTTTTCACCAAGTCTTGTCATTGTTCAGAACTTCCGAGGACTTGGAAAGTTGTAGTCTTAGAATTTTGGACTATATAAAATTTTTATGATGCAAATGGCAGAATTGCAAACTAAACATGTGGTCATTGAACATGTAACAATAATGTTATCTAGGTCCCTTTGTTAAACCAAACCAGAATGAATATGTAGAAATCATGTAGTCTAAGTCTGTTTTATGTCATCCTCAAAAAAGAAAAAAAAAGGTCTGCTTTATGTCATCTATTTGTTTTTCCTCAAAATAAATTAGAAAAAAGAGAGTCTAATTTATAAGTTTAGATCTACGTGCAATGATCCTTTGCAATAATCAAGAAAAATCAATAAAAGTTTTTTTTTATACATGTTTATTCAAGTTTAAACTACAAAATACATAACTTTAATATATTTTCAAATTAGACATTTAAATTTCGTTTTCCCCCATTTTAGTCTTTCAACTGTAATCTAGTATTAATTTAGTCATTCTGTCAATTTTGTCTAATCTCACTATAAGTTTTAGATTTTTCACTTTATAAAATGATGTTGTTTTAGTGAATTCTATGTGGTGGATCCAATGGGAGAGCAAAATTGAAAATGAATGAAAATTAAAGGACTCAAGAAAATATATAAACAAAAAAAAAAATGAAAAAAAATCACTGAGTTGAGACGAATGCAAAATTTGAGTGTAATTTGTAATCTAGCCTAATACTTTCTTAGAAAGAGGAAAGTATCACTATTCTTTGCACTAATAATGGTGTTGATGGATGTAATAAATCCTAAAACTACTTGGGTTGGTGTCTATGAATGATTCCTATAAATACAGACATAAAGTGGTTTGTGTACGCTGTGAAAGGGTGATGAAAATACGGAAAAAAACAAAGTGAATTTTGTGGCTATGGGTTGGTAACCTAAGCTTTGGAGGTTTTTAGCCTACAACCAATGATAATCTAGAGCTCTTTTAATTCGAATACTAAGTTGAGACTCTAGAGATGCGTTTTCCTTATTTTTAGTGCTCAAAAGTTGTGCAATTGGTAGTATAATCTCATTTTTATCTCCCACAAAAATTAATTAAAAAAAGAAGAGAAAATCCACAACACTGAAATTTGGAGCTCTAGTGCCGTTCAATTAGCAGTTAAAGCATATGAATCAGTACTTTGGTTCAACTAGTAGAGTGCTAATCTGCCCAATAGGTCCCACTTTTTGGATTTTTCAATTGAAAAATGTTAAAGTTACAAACTATTTTACATTATTTTTTACAAACTGCTAATATAGTAAGTGATTAAGTAAAAACAATTCTATTAATGTTAGGAGCTGATGAGAATCAATAAGAATTAACCACATCAACAATTTGTAAAAATGTTGTAAAATAGTTTTTATGTGTAACCTTACTCTTTTCAATTTAATTCTAATTTTACTGTTGTTTAAAAAATAATTTAGAATTTCTAGTATAATTGGATTTTATTTTTCTTAGTGCTCTTCCATCATTCAAACTTCAATTAACTAATTAAATAAATTTAGCATCTAATAATAGAAATAAAGTTATTTTGAAATTAATTAAAAGGACAATATTATACACACTAATAGCTGCCTTCTTTTCTAAATTTTTTCTAAAAAAATAGTAATAATAAAAAAGAGGAGGAAGAAGAAAAGAAAGAAAGCTACTATTCAATGTGCTTGCAAATGGTTCCCTAATGGACTAATCATAGATTTAGATGATTAAGTCACAATGGCTTATAGGCGTTTCATAGCGGTGATGGTGATTATGTACACTGATGTTTTGGCTTTCAAGTTCAGATAGTAAAATTATTAATTCTAACCAACATAATTATTATTATTATTTTTTAAAAGTGAGTAATCTTTGCAATTCATTTGCCACATTTGGTTGTTATCAATAAAGATATTTAGGATTTGTTTGGGTACCGCTTATTGCTGGAAACTAAAAGCATTGTAGCAAAGTAATTTTTAAATAAGTGAATGGTGTTGTGAGACCCATTTTTAATAAAAATTTTGCTGAAAAAAGAGGTTTATGAGTCCTGTGAATAGTGCACGAGACCCACTGACAATCACAAACGCGCAACGCAAGCGTTGAAAATGCTATCCAAACTCCACCTTAGGATTCAAAGCTTCCCCTAACTATCAAGTCATTGTTAAAATGTATACCAAATAATTAATTCACTAGATATCCATTGGTTTGTTAATCATACTTTTAGAAAAATTATTTTTGTGACCCATAATGTTGTTAAATTGGCTCTTATGTGTTATCTTGAGGGAAAGATCCACATCTTTTCATTTTTGTCTTATAACTAACGAGTATGTTTTTTATTTTTATTTTTATTTTTTTTATTTTTTTATTTTAAATATTTTGTTGTGATAATTTGGTAGTTATAATGGAAAATGATTAATTTTAACCATGTATAATTCTGTAAAAACACCAGAAGATAGTACCAATTATGTTATAAGACTTTTGTCTCAACAGTCGGATTCAATTCCCGTATCTGTACTTATGATTTTGTCCTTGAATTAGAGATTTGAAATTTGAACCTACTTATACTAAAAATTGATTGATGTCTTGGCCTAATGATAAGAGCAATTATCATAAACAGACGTCATAAATTAAAATCCTATTCACTAAAAAAAAAAAAAACATAAATATCAATTACATATGGAAAATAATTAATTTGATGTCGTTAAACAACTTTAAGGTATTACACAGAAGGGAAAAAAACTTCCGACTTGCTTAACTCACCGGGATTGGCCCAGTTAATCCAGTCAATTTAGTTTCCCAATTTCTACTTCTACGTTCACTGTCTATGTTATTCCATTTCCCTCTAATTCCTACCTCCAAATGGACAAAACCGATAGAATTAACGACAAGTTCACGGATGAAGAAGAATACGTTGAAGAAATATAATTAGAAGACGTAAGAATCAGCTAAAACCCAACTGTAGCTGTTTTAGTACTCAAAGAAACATTCCTCTGCAACTGCAATCCCCATATGTAGATGAATGAATCCATATGGGACACATTGGGATAGAACATTTTTCTTCCTCTTCCGGTACATAGAGATTAAAATAGAGGAAGATTAATAGGATAAAATAATCTGGAAGAAGGTGCATGCGCCTCTGTGCATGAAAGAAAACGTTAAAAGAATTGTATTTTAGTAATTGGATCAATTGGTCTGATTTTTCCATGCCATTCAACAGAAAATTATATACTGTTATATCAAGGCAACTAAATTTTAATATTCACTAGCCCCAAACCCACATAATGCGTGAGAATATAAATATTACGTAAAGAGGTGTATTTAATTTAATTTTTTTTTTAAATTTCTACAAGTATTTTTTTTTTTTTAATCTCACAAATTTTTGGTCATTATTTGGAACTCGCAAAGACTTTGGAAAGTTGTAGTCATGGAAATTTGGATTGTATAAAAATTGTTTGATATTGATTGCATAGTTATGGGAATAATGTGTAGATATTATGTTATCCAATTCCCTCTATTATTCATGCTAGATTGAACGTGTGGTATAGGTTAGGTTTCCTTGTTAATACTTCACAAGTTTTTGGTCATTGATTTGGAAAGTTATAGTCTTGGAATTTTGGATTGTATAACAATTGTTTGATATTGATTGCGGAGATAATGTGTAGATATTATGTTATATGGGTCCCTCTATTATTCATGCTAGATTGAATGTGTAGCAATCAAGTTTTTGGGTTAGTTTTACTTTTATGTCATTTGTGTCTCTTTCCTCAAATATTTTAATATTAAAAAAAAGGGGTACGCTTACAATGATGGAGAGTTCAACAAAAATTATTTATTTTTAATGATATTATTTAATATTAAATTTACAATTAAATTATCTCTCTCTCTCTCTCTCTCTCTCTCTCTCTCTCTCTCTCTAAATATATATATATATATATATATTTTTTTTTAATTGGCTAAGTCATCCTATAATTTTTAACATATTTTTTGTTCAACAACCATCAATCGATTTCACCAAGTCTTGTCATTGTTCAGAACTTCTGGGGACTTGAAAAGTTGTAGTCTTAGAATTTTGGACTATATAAGAATTGTTTTGATATTGATTGCAGAATTGTGGAGATAATGTGTAGATATTATATTATTCAGGTCCCTCTATTATTCATGCTAGATTGAAGGTGTGGTATATTTTAGATTTCCAGTTAATACTTCACAAGTTTTTGGTCCTTGATTGAAACTCACAAAGACTTTGGAAAGTTATAGTCTTGGAATTTTGGATTGTATAACAATTGTTTGATACTGATTGTGGAGTTGCGGAGATAATGTGTAGATATTATGTTATATATATCCCTCTATTATTCATGCTAGATTGAACGTGTAGCAATCATGTTTTAGGGTTAGTTTTACTTTTATGTCATTTGTTTCTCTTTCCTCAAATATTTTAATATTAAAAAAAATTGGTATGCTTACAATGATAGAGAGTTCAACAAAAATTATTTATTTTTAATGATATTATTTAATATTAAATTTACAATTAAATTCTCTCTCTCTCTCTCTCTAAATATATATATATATATATATATATTTAATTGGCTAAGTCATCCTATAGTTTTTAACATATTTTTCATTCTACAAGCATCAATCGTTTTCAGCAAGTCTTGTCATTGTTCAGAACTTCCGCGGACTTGGAAAGTTGTAGTCTTAGAATTTTGGACTATATAAAATTTTTATGATGCAAATGGCAGAATTGCAAACTAAACGTGTGGTCATTGAACATGTAACAATAATGTTATCTAGGTCCCTTTGTTAAATCAAACCAGAATGAATATGTAGAAATCATGTAGTCTAAGTCCGTTTTACGTCATCCTCGAAAAAGAAAAAAAAAAGGTCTGTTTTATGTCATCTATTTGTTTTTCCTCAAAATAAATTATAAAAAAGAGAGTCTAATATATAAGTTTAGATCTACGTGCAATGATCCTTTGCAATAATCAAGAAAAATCAGTAAAAGTTTTTTTTATACATGTTTATTCAAGTTTAAACTACAAAATACATAACTTTAATATATTTTCAAATTAGACATTTAAATTTCGTTTCCCCCCATTTTAGTCTTTCAACTGTAATCTGGTATTAATTTAGTCATTCTGTCAATTTTGTTCAATCTCACTATAAGTTTTAGATTTTGCACTTTATAAAACGATGTTGTTTTAGTGAATTCTATGGGGTGGATCCAATGAGAGAGCAAAATTGAAAATGAATGAAATTTAAAGGACTCAAAAAAATATTAAAACAAAAAAAAATTGAAAAAAAAATCACTGAGTTGAGAAGAATGCAAAATTTGAGTGTAATTTGTAATTTAGCCTAATACTTTCTTAGAAAGAGGAAAGTATCACTATTCTTCACACTAATAATGGTGTTGATGGATGTAATAAATCCTAAAACTACTTGGGTTGGTGTCTATGAATGATTCCTATAAATACAGACATAAAGTGGTTTGTGTACGCTGTGAAAGGGTGATGAAAATATGGAAAAAAAGAAAGTGAATTTTGTGGCTATGGGTTGGTAACCTAAGCTTTAGAGGGTTTTAGCCTACGGCCAATGAAAATCCAAAGCACTTTTAATTCGAATACTAAGTTGAGACTCTAGAGATGCGTTTTCCTTATTTTTAGTGCTCAAAAGTTGTGCAATTGGTAGTATAATCTCATTTTTATCTCCTACAAAAATTAATTAAAAAAAAGAAGAGAAAATCCAAAACAATGAAATTTGGAGCTCTAGTGCCGTTCAATTAGCAGTTAAAGCATATGAATCAATACTTTGGTTCAACTAGTGGAGTGCTAATCTGCCCAATAGGTCCCACTTTTTGGATTTTTCAATTGAAAAATGTTAAAGTTACAAACTATTTTACATTATTTTTTACAAACTACTAATATAGTAAGTGATTAAGTAAAAACAATTCTGTTAATGTTAGGTGCTGATGAGAATCAATAAGAATTAGCCACATCAACAATTTGTAAAAATGTTGTAAAATAGTTTTTATGTGTAACATTACTCTTTTCAATTTAATTCTAATTTTTACTGTTGTTTAAAAAATAATTTAGAATTTCTAGTATAATTGGATTTTCTTTTTCATAGTGCTCTTCCATCATTCAAACTTCAATTAACTAATTAAATAAATGTAGCATCTAATAAGAGAAATAAAGTTATTTTGAAATTAATTAAAAGGATAATATTATACACACTAATAGCTGCCTTCTTTTCTAAATTTTATCTAAAAAAATAGTAATAATAAAAAAGAAGAGGAAGAAGAAAAGAAAGAAAGCTACTATTCAATGTGCTTGCAAATGGTTCCCTAATGGACTAATCATAGATTTAGATGATTAACTCACAGTGGCTTATAGGCGTTTCATAGCGGTGATGGTGATTACGTACACTGATGTTTTGGCTTTCGAGTTCGGATAGTAAAATTATTAATTCTAACCAATATAATAATAATTATTATTTTTTAAAAGTGAGTAATCTTTGCAATTCAATTGCCACATTTGGTTGTTATCAATAAAGATATTTAAGATCTGTTTGGATACCACTTATTGCTGAAAACTGAAAGCACTGTAACAAAATAATTTTTAAATATGTGAATGGTGTCGTGAGACCCATTTTTAATGAAAATTTTGTTGAAAAAAGATGTTTATAAGTCCCGTGAGTAGTGCACGAGGCCCACATTTGGTTCTTATCAGATTCTCAACTAAACTAAACATAGAAATAATTACATTCTTAGGCATCCGGATTGTCATGAATCACATTCCAAGGAATCTAGGTGACAAAGTAATGTGGATTTTCCCGTACCAAACGCCGTATAAACTTAACTTCACTTTAGGATTAAAAAAAAAAAAAGACAACCAATTTGATTCAACTTTCTTCTTTAATTAATGAATTTTATGTCGAATTTGTTTATATTGTTATTATTAATAAAATTTCAATTCAACATATGTGGATATTTGTTTATATTGTTATTAATGAATTTTTTTTTTGTCGAATTTTTTATTTACTTTCATATGTGCCTGAGATTTATTTTCTATATATATATTTATATATATATATTTTTTTTGGGTTATGTTTAGAATTGATTTTCTTTTGAGTATTTGGGTTAATCTCCATATTTATATTGACATTGTTTCGTGAGTTTAGTTTTTGGGTTGAAATTTCTACTAATTATTTTTTATATTATACGTGGTAGGTAAAGCATCTCTTTTTTTTTTTTTGAGAAATATCAAAGCTGCAACCTATGTTTTCCAGTCTAGGGAACGATAAATATTTATTTGGTATGTTATATATAAATTTGTTGAATTTGGTTTGGTTTTGAAGTAGAATTTGGGGATTCTATAAATTTCGAAGTTTTAAGTCTTGGGGTTTTTGGTATTTACGTCTCAGTAGGTTGATCTTAATTCTTTACATTAAATGCTTTTTATTTAGGTTCAAGGGATTTTTTGTTTTCTTATTAAAAGCTATGATTTTTGGTTGATTAATTATTTGTTTGGATTAATTTCAATTAATTATTTGTTTGGATTCAATATAAAAGATAATGGAATTAGGTATTATAATTTTGATATTGTTCCATATTTTGAATTGTGTATATTGTTATTACTACGAGAAAGTCATATTGCTACTCAAATTTGAAACTTGGTGTCTTCCTCATATCATGGTATTTGTTTATATATTTGCAGTTTATATTAGTTTTGAGTGTGTATATATATAACTATTGGGAATTTTGCCTTATTAATTTAGGAATTGTAAATTACTTTGTAGGTTTCGGTAACTATGCACTTGCAACTCAATAACATTCAATGTTAGACAACACTTTTAAATTATGGAAAAGTAAAGAAGTTAAATATTTCATCATTTTTTTTCAGAGTCAATAGCTTTTCCATGCATTGCACAGGTTAGCGACTAGTTATTATTATTTTGATAGATACAATAGTATTTTAAATCTATAACAAGAGCTAGTAATTGAGATTTGGTGTTAAAAGGAGTGAAACCATTAATCTCTTATTCGATGACAAAAGACTAATTAAGTTTCATGAAACCTATTTCATTTTATTAATCAAAGACAAAATTGGATAACTCGGTAAAAATATATTTTTAATTCTCACGTAAATACAAAATAGAACCACTCTCCAGTTGGTTTTTAAACTGAGTATTCAGCAAATTGCTTCAAGCCTTCAACTCTCCTATATTTCTTCTATCACTCCATGTTTTCACTTTTTTTCTTTTCCCTTTTATCAAAGCTTGCCCTTTTGTGTGTGTGTGTGTGTGTTTTTTTTTTTTTTTTTTTGTTTGGTTTGAATTTGCGGTTTCCCATCCTCCCTAATCTCACGTCTGTTTTTTAAATTAGCACAGTTCACATACTAGTTTCCAATTTCCATTAGGCAAGGCTGTTTTTGTGACAGTATATATACAGCATTGTTTTTTCAGCGCAAAGAAATATATATGGTAATAACTTATATTAAGGCAAATTCAATAGATCTTTATACGCTGTTACTTTTAGCATCCCAGATTTCATACAAAGCATTTTCAAAAACAACAGTACAATATGTGTGTCTTATGTGAAAATCCCTAAATTCCCTAAAACATAACAAAATGCAAGCTTGTGTTTGAAAGTTGAAATGTGAGTTTCACTGGCAGGATTGTGAATGCAAATTTATTTAGTTAGAAACGGTGTATTCAGTATTCGTGGGCTGGATTGGGCTGATTGAGCTTGATTTTGAAGATTGAGCTGGGTCAAACTTCAGTGTAGGTACTGGATTATGAAATACATCTTGGAATGGACTTTATTGTAGATGGATTTTGAAAACAAATTATCTGATGGGCTTATATGATGGACTTTGTGTTTGGGTTCGATACGATATCCAAAAGCCAACGCTACGTTCCAGCAGGCGTGAAGTGATTGGCAGAAGAAACCTTGTTACTACTTACTATACTTTCCAAAACCATTCGTTTTTCATGATTTATGAGTTCTTTTATTTATTTATTTATTATTATTATTATTATTTTTTAATACCATTCTATTTATTAAGCTATTTTTTCTAATGCATATCTCTCTACTCTCACTATGGCTTGCGCGTATACATGGAAGCATTAAAAATCACGGTTCAATATATTCTCTTGTGCCACATTCTGTGTGTCTTAAGTATGAATGCCACAAGAGGTCAAACACTAGGCATATATGTCTATAAGATACAGTATTTGTCTGCTGTAAATTGGGTTAGACTTGGGAAAAGAATCTTCCTATGGCATTATTGTTGGCACCCAGTTGGAATACTTCTACTTAAATTTGGAAATATATAGGATATTCATTTCTTATTTTTGGGTTTAAGCTTGCAGTAATGAACCCAAAAAATAGGTGATTAGATGTACGAAATGTCAATCGTAATTTTAATTAGAATAATTTTTTATAAAATGCTTTAATGTAGAAAAATATCAATTTTCAAAAGCTTATGTAGTAATGTTAGAAAAAATTAATAAACACCAAAAGTTTTCATTTTATTATTATAGATATAGAGAAGTACTTACTTAACTTTCCAATATTATTTATATGAAATCTCATCTTTAGATGACTCCGTTGTTAATTATATAACCTAATACATGATCTTTTTTTTTTTTTTGAAACAAACATACTCGCACAAAGGAGAGAAATGGATTCTAACACAAATGCTTAATACTTGATCTTAATTTATTTAAAATTTAAGTTTTAAAATATGCTTAAGCCTTTTTTTCCCATTTTGTTTAAGCATAATTTATTAGCCAATATAGACAAGTTCTTTTTCTTTAAAAAAAAAAAGTTGAGTTCCAAAATGAATTTTTTTTCTTTTTTTTGGAAACTGGAACATTCATTTATTTATAATAGAAGAGAATCGTGATACAATGCATTCAAAGCTGGTGGGGGTGAATCCTCCATCCAAAACACATCCTCAAAGATATTCCTAGCATGTTGCACAAGAGCATGGACTACCTAATTACCCCCTCTCCTAATACAACTGAAATTTACCCAATGCATCCCACAAACTAAGTGGCGCACATCATCCACCACATTACCCAAAAGCGACTGATCAGCCGAAGAAGAAGATAAAGCTTTCATTACATTACTATTATATCCCTCAATCACAAGCTCAGAAAATCTAGCATCAGTGGCGAACTCTACTGCCCTTTCTGCATGCTAACAACTCCGCTTCTTCGCTACTACTCACTGGTGGTCCTCCTGCTGATATCACTGCCATAACCTCACCCTTATCATTCCGTTTAATGGCACCAACACTGCTGCATCAAAGTTTAATTTGAAGACTGAATTTGGAGGTGGTTTCCACACATCACCAACTGAATGCACCACACCATCAACACGCAAATTTCCTTGAGAATTCTGATATTCCTCCAAGTACTCCACAGCTCTCTTGCACAACATGTTGGGATCTTGAATCATCCCTCCATGCAGCAATTTGTTTCGTTGGTTCCAAAGTATCCATGCCTGAACTAAAAACAACTCCATCTCCTACAAAGAAAGTTTACTCAACAAATACTCTATCAGCTCTATCATATCAACTTGGCCATGCGTACACTTTGTAGCTTCAACGAACTCCCAGCCCACACATCCACAGCAACTTCCCAGTCCCATAATACATGTACCGTTGACTCTGGAAACCTGGTGCAATTCAGACATGCATCATCATGAATAATTCTTCGCTTCACAAGGTTCAACCGTGTTGGCAAAATCTCCTGACATGCCCTCCACCCAAACACTTTAATCTTATTAGGAATATGTAACTTTCACAGAGCATTCCACACTTGTTTTCCAACACAACCATTAGAATTCTCAGTCCATTCCTCACCTTTTTGAATTTGCACCGCCACCTTATAGGCTGATTTTACTGAGAACCTTCCATTCTTATTATACATCCACAGTAGTATATCTGGTACATGTCGATGACTCAATGGAATTGAACATATTGCCTCTGCATCATCAGTATGAAACAGTGAAGTGATCAGCTCTCTTCTCCAGCAATGTAGATCCAGATCAAGGAGATCAGCCACTAATATTCCATCAGTGTCTTGACTAGCCGGGTATAAAACTTTATTGGTTGGATGATTTGGAATCCATCTATCCTCATGAACTCTAATTGAATACCCATCCCCAACTCTCCAACAACACCCCTTTTTAAGGATAGGTAGAGCTGCCATTATGCTTCTCCATACAAAAGAACAATTAGGGGATACAACAGCTTCAAGAAAATTAGACCGTGGAAAATATCTAGCCTTGAAACACTTGAAGCAGTCTCCACCCTTGCTTTGCTATCATTGCAAGATTGAATGCTCGTAAATCACGAAACCCCATGCCACCTTTTTTAGGAGTGGCTAATTTGTCCCACCTTCTCCAATGAATTTTCCTTTCATTTCCTACTTGTCCCCACCAAAATTTTGCACACATAGCATCTAGCTCATCATATAATTTCATCGAAAGTTGGAATACACAAATTGTATAGGTAGGAATGGATTGTGCCACGGCCTTGATGAGAATCTCTTTCCCAAATGAATTTAAATATGATTTTAAAATTAAAACAGACCACAAAATTGGAAAAATAGATTCCACTTCTAGTTTTTACCAATTGAACCGGTCGGTTTGATCCAATTTTTAGAACATATTCTTAAAATAAAAAATAAAAAAAGCCCATAAATCACTTTAACCGAAAAAAAAAAAAAAAAAAAAAAGGCCCATCAATTACCTTCCAATAAAAGCCCATAAACCCCCATCTCTAACAAAACTTTTTCCCTCGCATTCCCCAACCGTACCTCACTCTTCTACTCTTCATTTCCCTGAAGAGTAGGATAGCAAGGAGCTCTCCTGAACTGGCTGTGAAGTTCTCCAGGTCCTATTCTATTTCTTCTATTTCCTTTTGTTTGGTTGGTTAGAAAATGGAGAATATTAGCCACAAAAATTCACACACAAACTTCTTCTTCTAATCAATGAATGAAACATAAAAACTCTAATGACAATTCTAAAACCTTTGAATTTGAGAGCCAATCTGAAGTATAGAAAACCTTTTAGTTTCGTGTTTCTGTTAAGTTTAGACATTCTTGCTTTAGTCTCTGTCTTCAGCTTTTCATTATTGTTAGAAGCCAAGTTATTGGTACACTCAGAACTAGGAGAGTGGTAGAGAATTCAACAGAGAAATTTCTTTGCTGGGGATGAAATTTGAAGTCTAGGCCTTTTAATTCTTGCTTTGGTCATAGTGTTTATAGGAGCATTTTCAATGGGTTTATAGTGGAATCAGAATTTGGTTTTGTTATAAGGTGGGTTGGTGAGAATTTTCGGCAGGATGATGTTGATGTTATAGAAGTTTGTAGCTTTATTTTTTGGGGGTTATTTAATTTTGTTCCAGGTTTAAGAATGATATTGTAGCATAGAGAAACCTACATTTTTCTGACATTGATATTGCCAAAAAATGAAGCTAAGCTTCATACGTGGATGTTTTCCTTCTAATTTATCAATCTTGTTAATCCCTCTATAAGTACCAATCTTCTTCGACCCGTTTGCTTTTCTTCAATGTCATCCCCACCCACTTCTTTGAAGCCTCAAATTCCTCTCTTTCTAAGACTACCACTGCACTCAGCTTCTGTTTCTGACCTCCGGAAATGGCATATTGGGCCAAAAATCTTGCTTCTTCGGTTGGGACAACCTTTCTAGACTCCGATGATGGTCCAGACTTGGGCATATTGTGCAGGGAGCTTAAGTGGCTCATGGAAGATGCAATTGAGGATCACAGTGTGTTTTTCCAAATGGGTATTGAAGACAATCAAACAAATGTAAGATTAAGGGCGGGCATAGAAGAGCTTTACAATCTGTGGAAGCAGAGGATTGAAGAGAGGAGGCCTTTTCAGTATCTAGTTGGGTCTAAGCACTGGAGGGACTTGGTGTTGAGTGTCCAAGATGGGGGTTTTGTTTCTGAGACCTGAGACTGAACTCATCGTTGACTTGGTGGCTGATGTGGTTTCAAATAATGAAGGATTAAGAGAGGGATTGCGGGCAGATTTAGGAACTGGAACTGGGGCACTTGCTATTGGAATTAGGAGGATTTTGGGGAGTCGTGGGAGGGTCATTGCAACTGATTTAAGCCCTGTCGCACTGTCCGTGGCAGCTTTTAATGTGCAGAAATATGGTCTTCAGGTTTGTGAAGTTATCATTGTAATGTAATGGTTCCAATTTCAATAATTTCACATGAAAACTCACTAACAATGATAGTTTTCATCCCACAATCCATATATTGGACCATGCTACATGCTGAAATGAAATGCAGGGAGTTTTTAATTTGCTTCTAGTAAATCATTTAGTCAACATAGAAAGTGATAGATAGTCTCTGAATTTTTATTTTTATAGGTAAGATAGTCTCCAATTTTAGATCATCTATTTATTCAACATACCAGTGGATCTTTTTATAATAGAGTGGCTAAATTTTCACTTCCTATGTACTAGGGCGTCCCTTTTTTGATATCAATAAATCTTATCACTTATCAAAAAAAAAAAAAAAAATTACTTTAGCAAGCAACTTACTGCAACTCTCCTTCTTCAGTTTTTCCAGGCTTGGGATCGGCTATGAACAAAATATATGTGGCCGACTTTGACTAGTTTGTTGAGTTTATATAGCTGACCCCGAAATTTTGGGACTAAGGTTGTTGTAGTTATTCAACATACAAGCCCTCCATTTTTGCTCGTGAATGTACTGCTACCATATCTAATGAAATGTACTGAAGGATTATGTTTAATAAGATGGCCAAAGCCTTTACAGCATTCTTGATTCCCTTTTTAACCAAACCCTAGCCACTTATACGCTACCTATACTAAACTGTAGCCCCAGTTATCATGGCCACAGTAATTGTGTCCTGTGTTCTTGTGGTATTAGAGGGTTCAATATCAGGAATGCAAGGGAAATCTTTGTTGATTACTTAATAGGTTTTCTTTAAATTTAATTTACTAACATGCACAACTCTACTCATTATTTATAATCTTCAATTGCATTAACAGGTCATCATCTAAGGTTCCTAACGCAATTGCACTTATAATGGCAAAACACAGTCATTGTCCTGGCAAGGACTTTAAAAAAATCTTGTAGGTGATCAGTAATAATTTTAACTACCACACCTTTTGGATATTTTTTTTTTTTAAGAAATCAATGTCCAAATTATTTGGACTTCAAAAAAAAAAAAAAAAAAAAGGGAATAATTTTCCTTTAGTAGTTATTAAATTTGCTTTTCTTTTTCTTCCTTCATTTCTTAGAAGGCATTCAGATGTTATAAATGAAAGTTCAAAGAATACTAAATTATTTTTGATTGAGGGGGATGAGGTAAATCTGTGATGTTTATTGTTAAAACAACACTACAAATGGTAAACTGGATATGCAATGAATGCTGAGATCAAAATTTCCTCTAATGTAGCTCAAAGTTCCAAATAACCCTGCAGCTCTAAGTGCTGTCAAATTAAGAGGCTTGAGAAGAAGAAAAGGCTGAAAAGAGCTTTGGCATATTTTTCTTCTTTGGGATTGGTGGCACATTGATGCAATAATTTGCTCTTGGTTTGACAGCAATGGGAATTATAGGGAGGCTTTTGGAAATTTAAGTAACATTAGGGGATTGATTGCTCAGTTTTAAACTTTAGTGGGACAATGCAGCTCAGTTGATATGGTAAATATTTGTAATTAGCCTTTTATTTTACTATGAGAAATCGAAGTGTATTAATTTTTTAGTTTTCTTAATTTTCACTCTCATCTTTTTCCCCTCTTCCTTCCAGCAAAATAGAATATCTCTGATTTCTTTTCTTTCTTCATCTGCACTTTATTACAAACCACTCAGGATGTAATTGAATTAAGGCAAGGATCATGGTTCAAACCATTGAAGGATGTGGAAGGAAAACTTGCAGGTATTGTCAGTAATCCACCATACATACCGAGTGACAATATCCCTGGGCTACAAGCTGAGGTTGGTAGACATGAACCGAGACTTGCATTAGATGGTGGTCTAAATGGCATGGATGATCTTCTCCATCTTTGCAATGGGGCTGCTTTGATGTTAAGACCTGGTGGATTTTTCATTTTTGAGGTATTGATCTTTTAATACCTAGAAGCCAGAGTTCAATATTTTAAATGATCATACTACCTAATTTATATTATTTTTCAACATTTTCTCAATGATAATGTTATAGAAATAATTGAAATTGCAATATCTGCAAGGTTGTTTTATCTTCTGTGTGTTAAAATAAAAGAATTTACACTGGAATTTACTTTGAGGTTAGATTTGTAAATTACAAGAGGTTGAGCTTTAGTGCGATGGCTAGTGCCTTCCACCAAAAGTAATAGATTGTGGGTTTGAGTTTGGGAATCAGGCCCTCCTAACAAATTTGGGGGTAAGGCTACCTATCATAACCTCTTTTAGACCCCAAAAAAGCGGGAGTTATGTGCATAGGGTACAATCTTTTTTTGGATTTGTAAAAATTTTTTTTTTTTGATAAGTAATAAAAATATATTAAAAAGAAGAGGGGTGTCACCTGAATATATAGGAAGTACGTATCAAGGACAGAAACAAATCAATTGCATAAAGTACAAAAGTCCATGAAAACATGGACTGAAGAAAAAGAACAAAAGCCTAACACTGTAACCCAATCCAGAAGAGTATTAAGGAAGAAGAGTTTAAGATCTGAATCTAATCTCTCTAAATCCTCAAAATGCCGGTTATTCCTCTCCCTCCAAATGCACAACATCAAACAATGGGGCATAGCCATCCAAATAGCAGAATTCCGATGCCTTCCAAACTTTCCTTGCCAACAAGCCAACGGCTCCACAACTATTTTCGGCATAACTCAATGGATGCCAAACAAAGTAAACACCATAGACCATAAATCAAAAGCAAAAGAGCAATGGATGAGGAGGTGGTCAACTAATTCCCCATTTCTTTTACACATACAACACCAATCTAAAATCAAAATTTGCCGTTTTCTAAGATTATCAATTGTCAAAATATTCCCCAAAATTACAGTCCACACAAAAAAAGCAACTCTAAAGGGGAGGTGGTCAACTGATTCCCCATTTTTTTGGATTTGTAAATTATTAATGTTAAATTCCAGTGTTTGGATAGCATAAGAAGGGATTTCTAACAAATTTGGGGGTAAGGCTACCTAATAACCTCTTTTTGGCCCCACAAAAGTAGGAGGTATGTGCATTGGGTACAACTTTTTTTTGGATTTGTAAATTATGAATGTTAAATTCTGGTGCTTGGATTAGCATAAGAAGGGATTTCTACAATCCCTAAGGAACCTAAACACATCAATTCATAGTATCAAAGTCCCAAGTATGGAATCCATCATCAACTGTTGTAGAAATTGTACTTGTGAGAAAATGGGTGCTGCTACACACGGATTGTACATACATTAGTGTGGGTAAAGGAATGAGATGGGAGCCTGATGCATCTATTGTTGAATGCATACCAACAGTTGAGTTTAACAAAGAAATGAAGCACTCTGGTGAGTTAGGAATGGTCAAATTCGACCCATAAGCACAGGAAGGTTTTCGAATGGGAAGCCCCCTCCCAACCTTAGTTGTAGAGACTAAAACCCTCTGATACATGTCAAGAATTAGCAGACCTGATTGTAGGCCGTCATGCTAGGTGGTCATCAAAGATGATATGAGCAAAAAAGGAACTAGGTAAGGTACTAACTTGGCTCTTTGCAAATGATACTGTCAATGTCTATATGACTTGTTGGTGAAAAGGACAAGAACTTGACAGGAGACTAGGAAAGAAACAGAACTTGAGATGTTGATATGGGGATAATGAGAAGTTTAATGGGTCTGGAATCAGGATGGTTGGATGTGCTATTAGGATTCTTATATGGCTAATGCTGTTCTAAAAATACTATTAACAATGGTGTTATTTTAGTGACTTCAATATCTAGTTTGGATGAGTTCTGCTGTTCTGGAACCTGACACCTTTGCCTTGAACCAACCCCCAAATTTAATTTGGTTGTGTCTTTATAGACCGTATTGGAGTCCTTAATTGGGTCAAAATGGATCAGAACCTTGTTTTTCTTTGTAATTGCTAGGTGTGCACATACCTCAACCCTTGTCTTTGTTGCATGGCTTCTAGTGGTTTCGTTTATGAGGAAGTCTTAAATGTTTTTCTTTTTCTTGTTGCATGGCTTCTAGTGATTTTATATGCGAGGAAGTCTCAATGTCATTCTTATGCTTTTCCTTTTTTGGGTGGTTTGTGTCTCTCCTTTTTGTCTATTAATGTTACATTTTCAATATCTAGGGGACACAAATTATTTAATTTTACGTTCCCCCATGTTATGCCATTTGGTTTATGCTAAAGTATTTCATACTCCTTTACAATACCTGCGTTTTTTGAGCTCGTTGAACATTATTTATATTTTACCCCTACTTTGGATTTCTTTTTTTGTTAAGTAATGTCGATTTTGTGAAAACAGAAAGTGTATACAAGAAGTATACAGTAAAAATAAATAAATAAAATAGAAAACACCAATGAAAAATAGACACAAAGAGGAGGGAATGATAAAAGCAAAGAAATTAACGACGGATAAGAAAAGAATCCAAAAACTCCAAAGAATATGCCTAGAAAGTATAGGATTTTGAACTCCATTCATAAAGGGTCTTCAAAAACATTAACTTAAAATTAGGCAAAGTTAACTCCTTTCCCATAAATGTAGGCCGACTCTTCTCCGTCTAAGTGCACAACATAAGACAGGCAAGAATGGAACCCCGCACTTCCTTGAAACTACAAAATTTCAAGGCTCCTTTCCAAGACTCCAACATTGGCATAACATAACTTGGCAATTTGGCATGACCCAAGTGATCCTAGGCAATATAAAAAAACCCACAGGTCACAAGTAATAGGACAATGTAACAGGAGATGACTTGCTGACTCACCATCAGATTTGCACAGGCAGCACCAGTCTACCATGATAAAAGCCCTCTTTCAAAGATTATCCGTCACCTATATATTCCCAAGAGCCATCCCCCAAACAAAGAATGCAATACTAGGTAGGGTTAGCGTTTTCCATATGCATTTCCAAGGAAATTGGATAGGATTTAATTTACAGCCCTTACTTGAAACTAAAAGTTCAATTAGTATGTAAAACACTAATAAATATTTAGACCCCCAATTTCAATAAACACAAGCTTATACCCAAATAATAGATGTGTGGAATAATAGGTACAAGTAAAAACCCAAACAAATAAACAACTCTACACCATAATTAATCACAACACAGCAGTAATTAAAAGGTAAGAGTAAGGGTTAGAGAGATGCAAACACATAGATAATACCGGCACGTGTTATCGAAGAGAAAACCGAAGAACTCGGCGAAAAACCTCTCCGTTACCCTCAAAGCGGTAAAATGATCCACTACAGAATAAAGTTGGAGTACACGAATAACAAAAGACCCTCCAAGCTTAGTTTACCCAATGTACTTGAGTTTTGCAAGCTCCTGCTACCAACTGGTTAAGCCTAATTGTGTCTTCTCTAGTTTTTCGGATCCCGCAATAAACCCATTACATCAACCAAATGAATTGGTCATCTCTGAACTGTTTTCCAAGTACCAAAATACCTCATCACTGATATGGGTATGGCGATATTGGTCATCACTGATATTGTTGGGATCTTAATGGCAATGAGAAGTTTGATACTCGGTCCTTTTATCATAAGATTCGAAATGCAGCTCCCTCCACTTTCCCTTGGAAGGGAATTTGGAAAGTTAAGGTTTCTAAAATGGTGGCTTTTTTTATATGGACAGCAGCCCATGGTCGGATTCTAACTTTGGATAACCTTATACTTCATGGTCGCCCTTTGGTGAATCGTTGTTGTTTGTGTTATAACAATGCAGAATCTGTGGATCACCTATTACTTTTCTATCCAATAGCTCATTCTTTATGGATGTATATGATTCGGTTGTTTGGGATTGAATGGGTCATACCAGGTTCAGTTGTGGACTTATTATTTTGTTGGTATCATTCGCTTGGGAAGCATAGTTCGGATATTTGAGATTTGGTTCCAGGTTGTTTAATGTGGACTATTTGGACTGAATGGAATAGATAGTCTTCTGAGGATGAGGGAAAAACTATGGTTTAGTTATTAGAGTTTTGCCAACGGACCCTCTTTGATTGGTCTCAATGTTGGGGTTATTCAGATAGTTCTACTCTTTTGGATTTTCTTTCATCTATTAGAATAGATTAGGGGATGCTTCTGTATTTTTGTTTCTTCTTTTCCTTTGTTCACTACCGTGAACTCTTTGTGTTTCTCTTGCTATTCTTTTATCAATAATATTTCTTCTTACTTCTCAAAAAATAAAAGGGTATGGCGAGATAAGGATTTGGCTAATGAACCTCTCAAGAGTATGTCAGTGGTGAGGGTGAGAGTAGAGGAATTTGGAAAATCAAAAGCCTAAGATTGTGGATGAGTCAATTTTTGTTTTCTTTAGGGTTTCTCTCTCAAAATTCTCTTTGGAAGCTTTCTATATTTTATGGGTATAAGGGTATTTATAATAGGGTATGTGAGGAATGTGAAAAGTCAGTTTTTTGCAAAATAGGGCATTCTGGCGACTCACTCTCATGATTGGAATGAGTCGCGAGTTTGAGTCGCGAGTTAATTGACAGGCCAAACTGTATTTTTTGTCCTATAGTGCTCTAGTCCTATAGTGCTCTAGCTGTTGTGACCCTTCAGCTTCCTGCATGCTTCACACGTGTGGCATTTTTGGCAAGTTGCTAGTTGTGAGTCACTCGCAAGAATCCTCCAATGCACATACTCTTGAATTTTTTCACTCTCTCACACACAACTCTTACATTATTCCCACCTAATTACAGGTATTTACTTTCTGAAATTACAAGTAAATTTGGTACGGAATAAAGTCAATACATGATTGAATAAATTCAACCTTACAGAAACACTCTATAATTATTTTTAACCTGGAATCCAGTCTTAGGTGATAGAAGTGAAACCAATCTACTGGGACTTGTAGGGGTTACCTTCGCTGCATACAGATCATCCAAAAAATTGGGCCATAGAATCTAACTCCCAGACTTGTGCATCTATGATGAAGACAGGTTTCCAATGCAACTAACCTTTAACCCAATCAAAATAGTTTGAAACCAAAGCCTTTTTGTCTCTAGCAAACCTGAACAGCTCAGGGTATCTATCTTGGAAAGTCCCATTGCTATCCCAATGATACTTCCAAAACAAAACTTGGGGACCAACCCCCACCTCAAAACAAGGGTATGAAGCAAACTTCTCCCATCCCTTCCTGATATTTTTCCATGGGCCTACCCATAAGGACCTTTTACCATTCCAGTGTACCTTTGACATCAAGTAGTACTATACTTGCTCTATCAATAACCCTTCACGGTTTTGCCACAATGACTTTTGTTCCAACCCATACCTCCACAACCATTTCCCAAGCAAAGCTTGGTTAAAAATCAGCAGCTTTTGAATGCCTGGTACCCCTTGGATTGGATTGCACCTAGTAGACTAATAAACCAAATGCAATTTATGCTTCCCTTGAAGCCCACCCCACAGGAATTCTGTATTTTTTCCAGCTTGTTGGCTACACTAACAGGAATGGGGAAGAGGAACAAGGAATAGGTAGGGAGACTTGAAAGTGTACTCTTGATTAAAGTTAGCCTAATAGTCTTCCTCTAGATTATTTCCTCTCATTTTGTTTACATTTGATTTCACTTTTTCCTACAATGGGTGAAATATGAATAGATTAAAAAAAAAAAGTCTTATAGCCGTTACTTATAAAAATAAATAAATGTCTTATAGCGTCATATGTGGAATAAACTTCTACCCAGTACAGTTTTGACAACGTTGATTAACAGGGAATTCTTAAATTAAATTATGTGTAAAGAAAGGGCAAACCATGGATGCCCGTAAGAAAGACTTTGCTTCTAAAACGAAAAGAATGGTGTACCCAGTCCACAAGACTCATTTTGTCCAAGAGAGGTAGTTGGTAGGTAATCTTATCCCCAATTTCAGAGAGGTTAATTCCTAGTCTCAAACTCATGATACATTGCTTGGGGTAGATGGCACTTACCACTGCACCAAGGTTTGACATCTCTTGCTTCTAATCATGAAATGAGCTATAAATCACATCGTGTTTAATCAAAGAACCAACTGTTTTTCTATGATAATTCTTTCAAGTAGGACGAGTACATGAAAGGGCAAAAACTCTAATACGAAGTTGATTTCCCTTTCTCTTTTTTTTTTTTTTTTTGGCCTTGTTCTCTTCCTTTGAGTCAGTAAACTTGATTGTGTTTTATCATAGATTTCCATATACTGCACATATAATTCATACCGTTGCCTTTTCCTATGAATTATGCAGGCATTAATAAAGAATTTGAAGTAAAGATTGTCATGAGGAAAGAACACAGTTCCTCCATTTCAACTCCCTCCCCCCAACACACACAACCGTAAAACATTGTACAAGCTGATAAATAACACTGTAACGAACATGTTACAATGTACCTATTTGTGTGTGTGTATATATATATATATTTAGTTAATATAACTCATACCTATGATATGGTTGTGGCTTAACCCTCCACCCTTATTTCTGAGGAAAGACGCCATTTGCATCCTTAAATAGTCTAATAATCTGGTCCTCAGTTCTCTATTATATCATCACGTCTCATTATATCCAGCTACAACCACTTCCACTAATTAATTCACATACCCTCTCAGCATTCATTTTTAGCCAAATTTGACAAATCGTGGCTTCGCATGTAGTCTGCAGATAATGTCACAGTAGTACTCAATCTTTCTCTTTCTAAGGAACTGAACACCCAACTGGATTATATCATCACATCTCCTTACATCCAGCTACAACCACTTCCACTAATTATTTCACGTGGGTATGGGAATTGATGAGGGAAATGTTATAAATCATCCCACGAGTTGAATCCTAGAGCCAAAATATAACCAGCTTGGGCTTGTAAACAAAGCTCAGTTTTATGCTACTTATTATATAGATGAACGGAAAATAAGGTCTGGTTGTTTAGCTGACATGGCTAGGGAAATGCATAAATTGACTAATTTTCCTTCTTAAGTCTTTTCTAATGCAGTTTTCTTTATTTTAGTGACAACTGATAAGGACCATAGCATGAAAAAGCAAATAATTGTATTTGATAGTAGACATAACCAAAAACAAAATGCAATAGAACTCAGGTAGTAAAAGAGAAATGATGAATATCTATAAACCTAAATAGCATTCAAAATGTAAGTACAAAACCTCAATCCACTTGCATTTATAAAAAATTACTAGAGAACCCATCTTAAACTCACTTCACTCAACCTATAGGTTCCCTAAATTGAAATCAAATCAAGAGCTCGCATATTTCTCAGTCCAAGCTCGAGTGGTAGTCGCACACTTGGCTTTGTTGGTCTTGTACATATAAGCAATCTCAGAGACAACAGGATCGTCCGGGTTTGGATCTGTCAGTAGTGAGCATATCGACAACAGCAACTGCAACCAATTATTGTACTAATCAAACAATTTTTATTTTCAATTTTTGTTATACCCAAAATAATGGAAATTGGATTTAGATTTGACTGTGATGACTCTTGCTTCTTCTTCTTCTTCTTTTTTTATTTTTATTTTTATTTTTTATTAAATCCAAAAGTTTCACATGAGAGCATTTGAGGTCAAGATATTTCTATTGAAAATTGCCGAAAGTATCAAAACTCATTATTAAACTTGGGAAAAAATGGGGGTTTGATCTTGATGAATTTGCATATGGCAGCAAAGTTTAACTATGATGGTTTAGCTTACTTCCAGTATTTTTTAGATGAAAACATTATTTTGGTCTTTACATTTTGGGATCACGGTTAATTCAGTCCCTACATTTTGGTAGTAATCAATTTGATCATTGTTATTTTCAACTTACAGTCAATTTAGTCCCTATTGTTAACTCATAATGAAAAATGTTTATTTGGCAAAATGTTTACCTTGTTGGCACATATATGGCTAATATAATAATATAGAATCAAATAATTAAATATTAATAAAGCCACTTTAATAATAAAATATATTCATGTCAGACAAAAAAAATTCTAAAATGATTAATTAAAAGAAAATGATTTTTTTTTTTTTTAAATCTCAATTTCTTTTATTTTCTTTTTGAACTCTTGCACTTTCTTAGCTTCTGTTTCTAAGCACAATACCCAGAACACAACATTCTAACTTAAACCAATCAATAATTTATCAAATATCAAGACTCAATTTTCTTTTCAATTCTTTTCTTTTAATCTATTTCTTAGCAGCCACATAATTGTCATACAACTATCAAAACCACCACAGATTTGACCACCAACAACCACCATCAATATCAAAACTACCAAAGGCTGAACCCCTCACTATAAACTCCTAAATTCCTAATCACAAACACTGACAAACTCTCTAACACTTTGCAAATTTTCCCTCCCAACTTTTTGTCACTTTCCCAAGAAAAACAATTCACAAAAAAGAAGGTGAAAATGAGTGAGATTCTTCACATCTAGGGAGGTCAGTGTGGGAACCAAATACATGTGGAGTTTTGGGAGGTGGTGTACGCGGAGCATGGGATCGATTCAATGGGTCAGTGCATTGAAGTGCTTGGTATTGGGATTTTTTTGGCTAAACACTCGGTATTGAGATTTGATTTCATATTGTGGTGTTGCTTGGTGTTGGGTGGGGCTGGGTATTGTGTTTGGAAAATAAGAAAGCACAAGAATTCTAAAGAAAATAAAAGAAAGTGAGGATATTTTTTAATTCATTTTATATATATTTTTAATTAATCTTTTCAGAAATTTTGTGTTTGACATGGATTTCTTTTATTATTAAAATTCTTATGGGGATTTTTTAATGTTTAATTAATTGATTTTATATTATTATGTTAGCCTCGTGTACGCAAACAAGGCAAATTGTTTGCCATGTAAGCATTTTTTATTAGTGAGTTAACAATAAAGACTAAATTAACTATATGTTGAAAATAACAATGACTAAATTGATTGCTATCAAAATATAGGAACCAAATTGACCGTGACCTTAAAATGTAGGGACCAAAATGGTGTTTTCGCCTACTTTTTAAAAATGAATCTCCTTTTATTTTAATGAGAAACTATCATATCACTTGCTAACTAAATAAAATGTGGAGATTAAAACTCATTACCACTTACTATTATATAATTAAAATAAAAGGACATGTCTAGTTAAAGTCAAACTCTAACTTTAAATGGCTGAAATTCTCTTTATTATAATCCGAATTTGGTGCTATTTAAGTGGATATTAGAGCTAACAATAGTAAAGCCAAGTCAACACCACCAAAGGAAAATAAGCAGTTGTGCCTGTTTGGTTGTGTTGTTTAAACAACAATTTTCATTGTTTAAACAACACAATACATATTTCCATAATATTTTTTCACCCACACGTATTTTCATAACACTTAAACAACGTTACTCGAATAACATTATCAAACGGGTCATTGTTTGCTATATGGGCGTTTTTTCCCTGGATCTAACAAGTACTATTTATATTTATTCTATTTTTTCATATATGTTATTATTTATATTAGTTTTCGGTTTTTTGTCAATTTAAGGTACACTTAATTGACTTTTTTTAATTTCATATTATGCTTTCAATCAACAATCATATCTTTCTCTTGCTTAGATTTTCTGCTTTATAGGTATTGATAATCTTATTCTTTTGCTGAATTCAATTTAAATTTGATTGAAGGCTGAACTTGTAGATACTCCATTTTGCATCTCACATTTAACCCCACTTGCATTACCTTGCATATTATCACCATTTAACATCTCCAAGGCAAGACTATAATTTTGACCTTTTGATCTCCAAATACTTCTTATAAAAAAATCTTGAGGTCATAACGATCAAAATGACAATTCATGAGCATTAATCAAACCACCAGATGAAAAGATATCAAAGAAATAAGGTTTAACAACAAAGGACACTTGCATGAAACCAGTCTCGACCATAGGTGATTATGATATCTTAATTCTAATTAGTCTATTTTTAGTCTAATATAAATTAAATAATGTGTCATATTCCTATTGGCTATGTTGATACCTCACAGTCGTCGACCACCTAGAAACAGTGATGCGCATGCCTCTCCCTAGAGGGTCGTTCGCGAGCTTGGGTGCATGCTCTCCTATGACTAATGAGTCATTTTTAAATTGTCACGAGTTTTTAAAGTCGCCACCAATCATTAGGTTTTTACTAAGGTGTGATTAGTCAGTTGACTCTATTTGATTTTATTACCAATCCTAGGTTATGAAAAAGTCAATTTTTTCCTAATCTAACTGGATGATAAAAAATCTTGATTCTTGGTTTGGAAGTCTAGTAATGTGTGGGGAAGGTGTTAGGCACCCCACAACACTTGTTGTAAGATAGTCTTTTGTTTTGATAAATTCTTAATGATTGGTCATAGGAAGATAAAAGCGAGCTACTAGCATTAGCTTTCATGGCTTTAAAGAAATGGGCTTTGAGGAGTAAATTTGCCAATATAAAAGTTGAGGGGGGTGTTTTGGCCAATGGTTGAAAGTTCAGGGGGTATATGAGCATTTTTCCCTAGTGTACAAAGGAACATTACTTACTCGGAGGATAACTGGAAAGAAGATAATTTCTAGAAGCATATGTTAAGTGTTGAGTGTCACCCCAAAGATGTTGTTGATGAACTGATTTGCAAAAGGCTTGAAGCGATTGGCAAAAGAAGCCAAAAAGAAAACCAATAGTATTCTGTTTTTAGCCCACAAAAATCCATGTTACTATACTTTCCAATCTCATTTTTTTTTCGAGAAATGCTACGCACAGAACATTTTCACAACAAAAAACTTTCACAACAAATCATAAGTGGTTAGTTGTTATTGGTTTTAATTTGAGCCTACTATTGAAATTATTTTTTTGTCTCACCAATAACAACTCGTAATAAACTACCACTTGAGTTTATCAGTGGTTAGTTGTTATTGGTTTTTTAAGTGTTTTGAAAATATTATGAACATAGCATTTCTCTTAGTTTTTTTAGCATTTATGAGCTTTGTATGTTGTAGTATTTTTTTTTTTTTACACAATTTTATTTTTGGGGGTTTAAGTTACTAGTTGTAATGCTTATCTCTCTCTATTGCTTGCACGTATACATGGTAACCTTAGTTATCACGGTTCAATATATTCTTTTGTGCCACATTCTCACATTCTCTCTGTGTCTTAAGAATGAGTGTTACAAGAGTTAAAGCTCTATGCATACATGTCTATTAGATTCAAAATCTGTCTACCAGCTTGTCAAATAGCTAATGGATACTTTTTTTTTTTAAATTAAAAATTTCATTTAGAGTATTATTGTTGATGCTCTAAATTAGGTTAGTTCGACTTGGGAAAACAATCTTCCTATGGCTTGACCAATGACACCCAGTTGGAACCCTTCTGCTTAAATTTGGAAATATATATATGATTATATATGATGCAACAATCTATGAGGTTTTGGCAGATTTAGTCTTGAAAAGTAGAACTTGGTTTAGTTATACTCCAAAGCCAATAAGTCTTGTAGATCCAAAGTAAAGGATAAGGCTACATGGACCAAAACTAAGTCAGGTTGCTTCTCTTGTGTAGCCACATATACAGAGCTTTATATGCTTTAGGGAGGTCCTAGACTGTTTGCTGTGTGTCATATCTGATTCATCAAATATTGGGCAATGATGGGTGATTGGTCTTCTGTTCTTTTATATAATAAATTGAAACTTAGATTGATTGTTTTATTCTCTATAGCCACAAGATACTATAATCTAAAACTTTGAGTTTAAATGGAAATTAAATGAAACATCCATTTTTATTTGTATACTAAAATAATGTTGCATAAAGCATCTAAATTTCTAAACTAACATGGCATCTTTGATACATTCCCTTCCTATAAAGACTTTTAGGAGTTGAATTGATTATTTGTACGAACACATAATCACACATTACAGTAGTAGAATCCAGCATAGTAAATGAAGACAACTCCTACACTTGAAGAGAAAGAAAATCATGACTCCTACACTAGAAGAGAAAGAAAATCATCCATTGATCATTTCAACAAGGGGTATTAAACTAGCTTGAAATTAAGATCACGACTCATAATCCCTTGCATAATCCAAGCATTATTAAAGACATTTAATCTCTTCTAGTTGTTCCAGGCCTTTGCAATTCACAAAAAAGTTCGTTAGCTCACCATTGTATACCCTAATAATATAAAAAACAATAACTATTACAAGGTTACAAGGTTGTGGATATTAATAAGATGACAATTTTTGTTTAGCAATTTGACCGAGAGTGAGAAATGAAAATCTAATTTCCGTGCTTAATGAAAAGGTAAACATAAAATTTCCATGCTTTTTGAAAAGAAGCATTTGGAAATAGAATGAAATCAACATAAATGACTAGGACACATTACTTAGAGTAGTCTTATAGTAATTAAAATGAAATGCCTCTTACTTTAGCTCTACTTGGTCTAGCTCTACAAATCCCCAAACCAACAAAAGTACTTTTTATTAATTGTAGTTCCTTAATGACTTCCTCCATATTGATTCTCTCTTTTGGAGATTCCAATGAACATAAGATTCCAATATTAAGGATTGAGAGTAAGCATTTTTACATATCCACATTAATATGCCTAAAGTCCTCAGTATTATTAACTTCTTCTACTTTAATTTCATTGTCATTATCATCTTCTTTTGTTGCCATCATTGCTGCAGTTGCTACTCCCATTCCTTCAACTTCTCTTGGCAAAAGCATTGGGTCGACAACTTGAATGAGCCTTTTTGGCAAGGACATCTTAACAAAGTCATGGAGATTGAGACCATCTTTAAACATATCACCAGTGGGTCTTCTTCCTATAAATATTTCCAACACAAGGACTCCATAACTATATACATCCCCTTCAGTTGATGCTTCACTGCCCATGCCATACTCTACAACTCATGGAATGGAGGGAAATTAAGCAATATTCTATCTATTACAAAAATATGGATTTAGGGTTTACAAAATGCAAAGTCAAGAAAAAAAAACAAATCTATATTAAAAAAATAGTGGCATATACTTTTATTTTTGAAACTAAAGGAAACCGTAATAACTTTATCCCGAGGGTACAAATCACTTTTTCCCCCTCCTGTTGATTTATTTTGATTAAGAAAATATATTTGTACAAAGAAGGTAGAAATTTTAGTGAAAGAATATCAAATTTAACATTTCTCAAAGTTTAAATCATATTTGAATGTTATTTTTGAATTAAAATTTGCAGTTTTATTAAAAAAAAATTAAAACTAAATTAAGTACATTCTTGCATGGTACAAATGTGAATGTGTTTTAACTTCTAAAAGAAAATCAAATACTAAGCAAGAGCTACTTGGCAAATAAATAAATAAAAATTACAAAATGAGAGTTTATGTTAATATGCTAATTGCATGTACACCCATGCGAATATGTTGATGATACGAAAATTAAAAAGGATATATGACAAGAAAATCAAGGAGTTAAAAATCCTATCATTTGATAAAGCGACAAAAAGAAAATAAATACATTAGAATAGTTAAGGATTTAAAACAAAAGAAGAGAGATAATACCTGGAGCAACATAACCAATAGATCCCTTTAATCCAATTATGCTAGTATACTTTTGGGGAGAATCATTTGAAGTTGTGAGGAGCCTTGATATGCCAAAATCACTTACATGAGCAATCATATCATTATTAAGAAGAATATTGCTTGGCTTTAAATCACAATGAATGATTTTTTGCTCATAATGATTGTGAAGACAGTTTAAAGCAAAAGCCACATCAATTGCAATAATTAGTCTTTGAAGAACGCTCAAATTTTTTGATTGATTGTCACTATCTGTCATCGGATGCAACCACATTTCCAAGCTCCCATTTGTCATGAATTCAAAAACTAGAGCTTTGAAATCATCACCATTATAATTTATACTAAAGCAACATGTTAATATCTTTATAAGATTTCGATGCCGAACATTTCTTAATACATTGCATTCTACCATAAAACACTTTGAAGCATCTTTGTTTTGAAGGTTTAGAACCTTTACAGCCACTAATATTTCATCTTGCTCAAGAACTCCTTTATAAACAACTCCAAGACTACCGGATCCAATCAAATTGTTGAGAGAAAGTCCATTAGTTGCCCGATGGAGCATTTTGTACGAAATTGTTGGAAGGAGATACATCTTTGAGACTATTGAAGATGGTTTCTTTTTTGATCTTTTCCTCCAATAAAGAACAAGAAAGGATGAAACTAGAAGGATACATACAACCACACAAATAATTGTGATTATTACTCTAGAAGTAAAGGACTTTCTTGATTTTGTAATGAAGTGGCATGTTGTCAATTCCAATTGTGGAATGCCCCCACAAAGTTTATTGTTTCCCATAACTGATATTGCATTTATATTTCTGAAAACTCCTCCTGTTGGTACCTCACCCTTAATATTGTTGAACGAAATGTTCAAATATTTTAAAAATGAAAGTTTCTTTGGACCTTTTGGATTTAATCCTAATAAGTTGTTTCATGAAACATCTAAATGTTCAAGGCTTTTCAAGGAAGCCATAGATGAAGATATGGTCCCGTTAAATGAATTCCCTTGCAAGCCTAAGTACACTAAGGTCAAGCAATTTCCAATTGTTGTAGGAATTTCACTAGAAAAATTGGTTTTAGAGACATCCATTGAATTAATATTCTTCAAACTGCCTACTTCAACAGGTAATTTGCCACTAAATGAGTTGTAGGATAAATTTATGAGTAAAAGTGACATAAAATTTGAAAAACCAGTTGGGGTATGACTCCACAGAGCACTATCATCAGCTCTCTCAAATGTGCCAAATGCCAAATATTTGGCACATTTGGCACATCAAACACAAAAACAGACCCTCATCAGATGTGCTAAATATGCTAAAATTATGAAACATGCTACAGTACGCTCTCATTTTTGAGAGCGTACAGATGAGAATGCCATTTCCATTTATTCTTTTTTTATTCATCTTTCTTTCACCTCTCTCATCACTTTATTCTTTTGATCTTTTCTCTTCTCTCTCCGTCACTCTCTATCTCTTCCCTTTCAGTCCTCCCTGCTCAAGATCTCTCTCATCTTTGCTCAAGATCTCTTGCCGCCCCACCTCGCCGTCAACCTCCACAGCCTTCGCCGTCGACCTCCACAGCCCTTGCCGCCAACCTTTAGATCTCTTAATCGGTTCGTGGGTGTGATATTTGGGATGGGTTTCGATGTGTGGGTTTTGGGTCATTGATTGATCGGTTGGGTTGGGATTTTGGGCCGATGGTTGTGGCGGTGGTTGGTTGAGTTTTGGGCCGGCGATGTTTGTGGCTGTACTGGGCGGCGGTGTTTGTGGCTGTAGTGGGTTTCGATGTGTGGGTTTTGGGTCATTGATTGATCGGTTGGGTTGGGATTTTGGGCCGGTGGTGGTGTCGTGGTTGTGGCAGTGGTTGGTTGAGTTTTGGGCCGGCGATGTTTGTGGCTGTAGTGGGTCGGCAGTGTTTGTTGAAGATTTTGATTTTCTTTTTCTTTTTCTTTTCTTTTTTGTTGAGGTTTTTGGATTTGGAATTTGTTGGAGATCCAGTGATTGTGATTGTAATTTGTGGAGGTTGATTTGCCGTTGCTGTTGCCATTGCCGTTGCCGTTGGTGGTTTGTGGAGGTTGATTGCGATTGTAGTTTAATGGGTTGGAATTTGTTTAATGTTATTTAATGTGTTGGATATATTATTTTAATATATAGAATTGAAAAATAGAAGATGTGATAAATGGTGAATTGTAAAATGATGTGCTAAAATGATAAAGTAGGTTTTTGGTATATCAAAATGGAATTTTTTATGAGAGAGCTAATGAGAATGTTCCAAGGTAATTTTCTAGAACATCCAACTTTTGTAAACTTTGACAAGTACCAATACTTGGAGGAATGCTTCCTTCTAAATTGTTTTTAGACAAAAACAATTCAGCCAATTGAGTGAGATTGCCAATAGAACTTGGGATCTTCCCTGACAATTTGTTTCCCCATAATCTCAGTCCTTGCATCTTCTGAAACTTCTCAAAAGAAGTGGGTATCATACCTGTGAGAAGAGTATCTTCCATGCCCAAGATAATTAAATTGATGAGATTCTGCAATGCTATAGGAATAGTTCCAGATATTTTATTGCCACCCAAATATAATCCTGTGAATTGTGTCGACAAGTTGCCTATAGAACTGGGCAAAACACCTTCAAATCGGTTTACTACAAATGCTAGTGTGTTCATTTTGCTACAGTTTCTTAGAGACGTTAAAAAGTCCAAATCCTTTCCTAATTTATTATAACTTAGATCTAGGAATCGAAGATCTTGTAGATAAGCCAAATTAGTTGGAACTGATCCCACAAAGCTATTAGTGGAAGGTCAAGTAATTGAAGTTTAGATGCATTGCATAAAGAACTAGGGATTGACCCAAAGAATTTGTTACTATATATTGAAAACCGTTGGAGATTAGGGAGAGTATGGCCTATATTTTCTGGAAGGGTACCACTAAATTGGTTTTGTGTAAATGACAAGCTTATAATAGCTGATATATTGTAGAGAGAGGAGGGGACCATACCGTTCAATTTATTGACTCCAATTAAGAAATATGACAAGCTTTTCAAACGGCCTACGCTTTCTGGAATATTTCCCTCTAAATCATTAAAGGATGCTGAAAAAAGTACAGGTAATGAAAGATTTCCCAAGAAACTTGGGATTCCTCCTACGAAATTGTTTTTGGCAACCCGAAGAAAAGTAAGCTCGGTCAAAAAGCCAAGCTCCATGGGAATTTTCCTAATAAGTTTGTTGTTCCAGACACTTATCAACCTAAGTTCAGAGCAGTTGGACAAGTTGGTTGGAATTTCTCCTCCCAACGTGTTATTTGTAAGATTGAGCTCTCGCAATCGGAACAACTGACCAACTTCTTTTGGAATTTCACCATAGAAGCTATTGTTTCCAAGGTCGATGGCCTTAAGAAAGGTGAGGTTGCCAATGTAAGGGGGTATGGTGCCACGCAAGTTATGACCTGGTAGTTCTAAGGTTGTGACACTTTGATGACGGCGGGCGCATGTGATTCCATGCTAGTTGCAGATGTGGAAAGAATCATTCCATGAGCTCAAGATTCCATATGGATCATAATCAATGGATTCCTTGAATTTGAGCAAAGCCAAACGGTCAGTCTCATTTGTTGGAGTGGCAGAAGAGGTTACAGTAAAGAGTAGAATGATATGAAGGAATGTAGAGCATAATAATGCAGGAAAATTGGGGTTCTGAAGCTTCATTGGATTGGACAAGCAGGAAACTGGTGAAATTTTAGTGTGCGGTAGAGGAAGATACACAAGTTTGTATTATATATACTCTGTTTCAGTTAGTTATGACGTAAAAAATCATTTGCGTACCTTGTAGTGCGTTAATGCTATTTGTCAAATACCTCCAAAAATATAACATCGGTGGGATCTTTAATTGATCAAATTTTCTATGATTTAGTATTTAATAAATTGATAATGCGCTTTCAAAAGCAGTCCTTTCTAAATAAAAAATAAAAAGTGAAATTACTTTGTTAACGTGCATAGGCCGTTGAGCAGACGCCACTGACAACAAAGAAATCATCTGATTTGGGTCATTGACTTCATTGTACTGCTTTTCTTATTTTAATTTTGGTATTGTTGTGTTTTCAGAGTAACCTGCAAGTAATATAATTTATATAATTAGATAGGCTTATATTCTATACTGAACCAAGTTACAAGAACTTAAGAAATCAAGGCAGCAAGACTACCAGAAATTCATAGCTAATAGGAACTGTAAAATGATGAATAAGCGTAATTGACTTCTAAATCGCGTCATAAAGAATTCAGCGAATTTAAAAAAGAAAAATACAGCGAATTTAATCTTGATGTAAGTAAATACAGAGAATTTTACAAAAGAAAAATAAAGAGGAATTGGATTCGGTGCAGAGCTACATTTTCTTTCTTATTTTACTTTTTTCCTGACTAATGACCATCATGTAAGCCGTGTTGTTGTTGTCATTTATTTTTATTTTTATTTTTTTTAAATGGTGAACCGTGTATTTTTATTCTTAGTGTTTGGACTGCAAGAAAATAAAAGAAAAATAAATAGGAAATTTTGAGTTTTTTTTTTTTTAATTCATTTTACTTATTTTCGTAATTTCATCAGTTCAAAATTTTGTTTTTGTTCTTTAATTTTTTTAACATGGATTTTTTATTTAACAAATTGCTGAGGTGGCATTTTTATTTGTTAATTACATTTTTTTAATATTATTCTATATGCCACGTACGCTTCAAGTGTGCCAGCAATGCACACCACTAGTTATATAGACATTTTTTGTTAGTAAGTTAATCGTAAAAATCAAATTGATTGTAACTTAAAAATTACAGGGACTAAATTAACTGCTGTCAAAATGTATTGGCCAAATTGATTGTGACCCCAAAATGTAAGGACCAAAATAATATTTTGGTTTAAATCAAATAGTTATATAATTACTCTAATAAAAATACAGGAATTATTGAATTATAATTTTTTGTTATATTATTCAACAAGCATTACGACAAAGGAGATAATTATTTCATTGAAAAAAGCAAGTAGCCAAGAGCCATGTAAGAGTCCTACTCGATGGTCTCCACCTTTAGTTAGATCTTATAAGGCAAATTTTGTTGCTGCAATTTTTTCCTAAGTTTCATTGGTAGAACTAGGAGTTGTGATTTGTGATTCTGATGAAACATTATAGCAGCTCTAAGCCAAAAACAAAAAAACAAAATCCACATTCAGTTGAACTCGTGAGGCCATGGCAGCCAATCAAGCAGTGACATTTGCAAAGGAACTGTTGTGTAAGAGTTCATGTGGGTAGTTTGGAAATTGGATTAGGAATATTTTATTCGACCCAAAGTTAAGGAGTCTCTTTAACCCTTACCCTGGGTAATTGAATTATTCCTTGGGTAATTGAATTAGGTGCATGAAGAGCTACTTTTTCTTCTTATTTCTTTTATTTTTAACTTGACTATTTATGATGCAAACAATCAACAGTCCACCGGTTTGGGGTTTGCCAAAAACCCTCTAATGATTAAGTTAGAAAGGAATTCACTTGGAATGTATTGTAAG
>JAXUIC010000298.1:0-45863 GCA_035136125.1 Quercus rubra
TATAAAGTGAATAGATAAAATAGATAAAATAATTTTTATAATACTAGAGGATTAAATTCTTAGCTCTATTGTGATGCTCTATCTATATCGTTGAAATTCAGAACAACAAAACAAAATTGCCTTCCATCAAAAAACAAACAAACAAACATCATGCCCGCCCATATCTCAGTTTCTTTGAGACTGCGCATGTTGTGACACACGTAACTACATCGTTGAAATTCACGAACAACAAAACAAAATTGCCTTCCATCAAAAAACAAACAAACAACAAACATCATGCCCGCCCATATCTCAGTTTATGTGAGACTCTGCATGTTGTGGGTCAAGTAATAAGAACACACGTAATACTGTAATAGTTCACACAAGTTAAGAAGCTACGTAGAGATATCTTCAACTCTGGTCCAGTGACTCTAGTCAGATAGAATGGAATTATGCGTGAACCGGTGCATGATTTTGCGTACGTTAGATTTTAACAGGGTACCTTCAACATCATGGATTAGGTCTAGTACCACAACTAGTTTTACAATTTTGCTACAACTTTACAATGTGACGATTTGTGAGTGATGAAATAATGGACTCACATGAATTCAATATTTTATTTCCACTACTTGCCATATAGATTCTAAAAAAAAAAAAATACAACTTGCCACATAAATAAATTGTGACAAAAATTATGGAAATTATTGTGGTAGTATACATTTTCTTCTACATAACCTTCCTTTTGTCGTGGTGGCCATAAAACATCAAATGGATTATTGGAACAATCAACTAATATTAAAAAACACCTTCTCAAAAAAAAAAAAAAAAGTAGTATTAAAAACAGACCCTTATTGCTTTGGTAATGTAAACGTGACTTTTGTTGTAAATACCTTTTAGCCACACACACACAAAAAGACTGATTAAAATGGGATATGTCCACATTTGAAGAGATATAGACATATATTAGTGGTATGTTGGTTGACTTAAGAAATTATCACGATTGAGGGTTCAAACCTTATGGAATCCTCTCTAGTTGGATTAATCGGTTAATCTAATCATCCAAATTATAAGTTCAAATTTTTAATAATACAAAAGTTTTGCTTTTTTTTAATCTCTTATTCTCCATGAATTTAGCATTATAAAAGAATTTTTCTATTAATGGATTAATTTTTTATATAGTTTAGATTTTATAATATAAATCTAAAACTATATTTAAAATTATATTTAATTTTAAATGATGTGATACTTATTTTTTTGCAAACCATTAAATACTTTAAAAAAACTTAACAAAATGGACTATCTGTTTCATGTATTTCGTTTTGTTGCAAGGGAATACCCTTGCAACAAATTATGTATCCATCCATATCTCTGGGCAAATTCGTTTCACCTTTGTGCACAAACATTATCTTTCATGTGAGCAAATTTACCTTTACAATGTGGTGACCAATGACCAACCTTACATTTTAATGGTTACTAATTTGTAAGAGTCTGATATGACTTCACATATCATCAACGTACATGAGTAACCTAACTCATGTTTCTTTAAGTAGACGCGTAAATCATGCATTCCCTTTTAAAAGGCACTTTTGTTCCAGGCTTTTCTTTAGCTAAATTGGACCTCATCATATGCTTTAAGAAACCAAAAATTCAAAGCGAGTTTCTCAAAAAAAAAAAAAAAAAAATTCAAAGCGGAATCATTCCAAAGTTTTTACTTTGAGAAATTAAAGCAGTTAGACTAAATATAGAGTGCTCCATAATGTGCAAACTGACGCGGATTTGACCTTTTTTTGTGTCAAGAGACTCAAGACTCAAGACCATGGTGTCAGGTTTCACACCAAAAAAAATGGCATAGTTCCCTGGGGAAGACTGGACTAGACTAGACTCTTCCTCTTATTAGTCCTCACTCCTCAAAACAGAACTAGAAAAAACCCCACCTTATTAATTTTACATGCGTGAAACGCTGTAAAAAAATAACTAAATATGTATATATATATATATCTTCACTTACGACAGTAACCCATGTTGTATTAAGACGGGTTGCTTCTTAGTCCCAGCAGTACCCCAACACGACCTTTTGGGATCCTTTGTACACTGAGTATATACCCATCTTTGGTTGTCACCTGAAAATTAAATTTACATGCACACGTTAATTCACATCTATACTTATGTTTGATTACAAGCCAAACTATAATATATGTAATAGTTATGCATGAGAAATTTACTTCATGCTCCTCGCATTTGTAGCCATGTACAGTCACTGAAGATGCGCATAGACCATTCTCTGGTGAAGCTACAGCACCTTTGTTTAGGCCAAAGGAACCACGAATTGAGCTATGTGCTTGATGAGGCTGAACTGCCAAGACTAGGACATAGAAGCTCCAAGCAGCCAAACCCAACACGCCAGGGACTACCATATTGTTGGTTTTGTGTGATAAGTTTGAGAATGAACCTTCCCTTTATATAAGAGTAAAAAAGAAAGAAGGGATATTACAAGTATGTGGGAAAACAAACTGGTTTTCTTTCTTTCTTTCTTTCTGGCTAACTGACCAAAAAAATAAAATACTTGGCACTTTTCTCGTTCTTTCCACTGAGAAAGGAATGGGTTGGCGTGGCCGTGTGGGTCCCAATTGGGGTCCTTCTTGAATATTGCTAAGCAATGGGATAAGGAGGAATCATGACTCTCAACAGTCTCTTATACAGCTACAAATTTCTGAAGCCAGAAATAGATTGCGAGGATATATTGGGACTGGTCCTATCAAAATCAATTTTGAGGGAAACCAAATCTAGACAGAAAAGACAATTGATTGTATTTGGATAACCCTTATTACTGAAAATTGAAAATTTATTACTGAAAATACTGTAACAAAATAGTTTTTAAATATGTAAATAGTATCATGGGACTCAGTTTTAAAGTTGGATTTTTTTTTCATATTTGCTGGTCCCATAAACAGTGCATAGGATCCAGGAAAAAAATGCAGACACCAGACACAACCTATTTTCAATGCAATCCAAACATACACAATATATTTTTTATATATATATATATATATGGTATTTTTATTGAGATTTATTTAAATTTGAAACCTCTATTATTGGCTATAGTTTCAAATCCATATCGTATTAACTTTATATAAGATGTATGTGATGCATGTCTTGTTTATTTATGCCATATTTAATTTACAAGGGGTGCTTATTTTGGATTAGGATTATGGGCCTGTTTGGTACATGTGTTTAAAAACTAAAAATTGTTATTTGAAAACATTTATTGAAATACGTGTTGATGAAAAAGTGTATAAAAATACATGAAATGTTATTTAAAAACTGAAAATTGTTGTTTGAAAACACAAATCAAACACCCCCTTCGGATATATAGTTATGTCGTTGATTTCCTAAAATCTTATTCTTTTATCCATTTACTTTTTTTTTTTTAATAAAATTATCCATTTACTTTAAGAGCATTTCTATAAGATGTGTTAAATGTCAAATATTTGGCATTTGACACACCAAACACCAAAAAACCATTCTCATCAGGTGTTCTAAATGCCAAAATATTTGGCATGAGTGAACAGTACAATCTCAAATATGGAAAGCATACGAACAAGAATGGTAAAATTTTTATTATTTTCTCTTATCCATTTACTTTTTTTTGGATAAAATTATCCATTTACTTTAAAAGCATTTCCATCAGGTGTGTCAAATGCCAAATTTTTGGCATTTGACACACCAAACACCAAAAAACCACTCTCATCAGGTGTTCTAAATGCCAAAATATTTTGTATGAGTAAACAGTACAATCTCAAATATGGAAGCATACGGATAAGAATGGTAAAAGTTTTATTATTTTTTTATTCTCTCTTCTCTCTCCTCTCTCATCACTTTATTCTTTTTTTTTTCTCTCATCTCTCATTCTTCCTCAGACATTCTTATCAACCTCTCATCTTTTCTTCTTTCACTCTTTTTTCTTCTCACTGTCGTTGCTTTTCTCTCTTCCTCTTAGCCTTGTTGCGCCACCTCCTCAACCTGATGTCGATCTCTATTGCCGTGGTCTTTTTTTTTTTTTTTAAGTGATTTGATGGGTGTGTTCGGCAGTGGGTGGGTTCAGACGGTGATGGGCAGATCAGTGATGGTGGGTTGCAATGGGTAAATTCAGTGATGGGCAGATCTTTGTTGTGTTTTTTGTTTTTTTATGGTGGTGGTTTTGGTGTTTTGCTATGGTGGTTCTGGTGTGACAGTGGTGGGGTGTTGATGGGTGGGTGGGTGAGTCGACGATGGGTGGGTTAGCGACGGTAGTGGGTGGGTGTGCGAGATGCGGTTGGGTTGTGTTTTTTGTTGTTGTTTTTGTTTTTCTGTGGTGGTGGTTTTGGTGTTCTGCTATGGGGGTTCTGGTGTGAGACGTTGGTGGGGTAGGATGTGGGGCATTGATGGTGCTGGTAAAAAAGGTGGGCTTGTGGGTTCTGTGGTGGGGGGGTTGGTTTTTTTATTTGTATTTTTATATTGTTGGTTTTTTTTAATGTTATTTTAACATTTGTATATATTATTTTAATTTATAGAATTGAATAATAGAAGATGTGATAAATGGTGAATTGTAAAATGGTGTATTAAATAATAAAGTAGTGTTTTTGATGTGTCAAAATGACATTTTTATAGAAACACCTAATGAGAATGCTCTAAAATAAATGGATTGTATTTTTGACACATTATTTTTATACTATTTATAAGAGGAGTTTTTCTATTTGAACTAGATTTTATGTGATTCAGAAATACCTCTAAATTAACCTTACGTTTAATAGAGAAAAAACTTAAGGAAAATTTGGTAAAAATATATCTCTAATTCCACTTAAAATTGCCTACAAAATAAGAAATTTTCCTACTAATCCATGTCTTCAAAACAAACTTATCCAAAATGGTTAGGGACAATATGGGTTCACCTTGTTAAGAATATATGTCATTCTTTATTGTAATTGACTAATTCTTTGACAAAACGCACTTTACTTGTAATTGGGTAATTCTAGATGTTTTAATACTTCAAGACATAAGGTTTCAAGATCAAGTATTGAAAGTCATCAAGTCTGTCCAAGAAACAAGCTGAAGAAGTGCACATTCATTAAAACTCTATAGCTAGCATGTGTCAAGGTTTAGAAGTTGTCTCATGCTCGTGTACTCGACAACTTGCTCGATACCTACTATATGTCGAGGTTTATGAATTTCAGAATTTTGATATGATTTTCTTGGGATATGTGATTATGTGTTTGGGCTTTCTTTTCTGCTAACCCTAAACATATAAAATGATTTTTTTAAGGGCCGTCAAAGTAGTTCACAAGTTGCACAAGCATTGAGCAAACTCTATTTAAGCAAATTGTGATCGGAGACGGAAGTTTCTTACCCTAGTTCATCTCTATCTCTTGAAGAAGTTGCTGTGTATTTGCACTGTAGGGTTTTGTGACCAAGCATCTTCTTGATCTTCAATCGTGTGGATGAACTGAAGAACTTTGCAGCCAACAACGTTCTTAGGTGGTGTTTGAAGTTGCATACTGGGAATCCGCGCAATTGGTTTAGTCACGTACTTGGGGAGCCGTGCATCAAAAAGGGGAATTGTCACTACAAAACAAGTCCAATTGGGTATTGGGGTAAGGGTTTCAACTGTAGGTTGGTAAGGTACTTGGGATTCCTTTTATTTGTAACCGCTTGTTGTGATAATAGTGGAGTTTCGGGAGTGGTGACCTGGAAAATCACCCTGTGGGTTTTTGTCGTTAGGTTTTTTCTTATTCGTAAACAAATTACCGTGTTATTTAATTTTCCGCTGCATAATTAGTTTATTGGTAATTTGTTTGTGCTACTACGCGTTTTGCATGATAAATTGATTAATTAATAACTTGGCTAATTAATTAATTAATTTCTATCACAATGGGTCATTCAGTTTGTGGCCTATTAAGTGGTATCAGAGCAGGCAACACTCTGATTAGGGTTAATCTTTGCTGTGTTGATCCATTGACCCCTGTTTTGTCATGGATAGAGGACAGTCATTAATTATACCTCATTTATTTGATGGCACTAACTATGCATACTAGAAAGTACACATGAAAGCTTTCTTGCAGTCTTTAGATGAGAAAGTGTGGCAAGCTGTTGAGATAGGTTGGATCAAGCCAAAGGAAGTACCAAGCCAATTGGGGATGAAGCCAAAATCAAGGTGGTAAACTTCAACAGCAGGGCATTGAATGCGTTATTCAATGCAGTCACCAATGAGGATTCAAGAAGATATCCTCTACTGAAACTGCTAAGGAAGGTATGAACCATCCTCCAGACAACCTATAAGGGTACAAAGGCTGTCAAGGATTCAAAACTATAGAGGCTTACTACAAGCTTGCGAAGAGATTAAGATGGAGGATGATGAGTTGTTCGATGAGGTTCTATGCCAAGCTAAAGGACATAGTGAACTCAGCCTTCAATCTTGGGGAAACCATTCCTGAACCCAAGATTGTAAGGAAGGTGCTTAGATCTTTACCCGAGAGATTCCATGCCAATATCACGATGATAGAGGAATCAAAGGATATTGACAAGATTCCTCTAACTGAGCTGGTTGGAAACTTACAGGCCTACGAGCTAGGATTAACAAGGATTGGCAAGACGGGTAAAGGCAAGAGCATGGCTTTGAAGGCCAAGAGCAGTGACACAGATGAGTCTTCAGATGATGAAGATTCCAAGATGAAGTCCTACATCACCAGGCAGTTCAAGAAGTTTATGAAGAATGCCAATGGAAAGGGTTTTGACAAGGACCGTAGGCAATCTAGTTCTTCTCAGTTCAAGAATCATGACAAAGGGAAGAAGGATGCTAGGGATGGTGGTTAGTATACTGTTCCCACAAAACCCAAGTGCTTTGGGTGTCAAGGATTCGGTCACATGAAACATGAGTGTCCTACATATCTCAAGAGCATTGGGAAGAGCAAGGCACTTTGCTGCTACCTTGAGCGACACCGAGCCTGAGAATGATTTCGACAATAAGGATGACAGAATCTTGAATGCTTTCACTGCCACTGTTAATCTTACTGATGGGATTGTTGAAGATGTGGTTGAAGAAGAGGAATTTGTGGAGTCCAAGTTTGAGAAGATGGATGATCAGGATGACATCCATACAGCCTATGAGAAATTGTACAAGCTTTCTGAGAAGCATGAGAAACTCTATAGGCTGCCACCAAGAAACTCAGTGATGTGGAACTTGACTGTGAAGAGTTGTCCATAAAGTTTGATGAGGCTAATCAAACTATTGGAGCATTGAGGTTTGAGAACAACTTCTTAGCTGAGAAGACCAAGAAGCTTGAAGAGGTGCTGTCTCAAGTTAGAGCTCAATTAGAGAGGGACTTCAAGTGCGAAGCTTGATGAAATGCTCAACATTCAGAAATCTGCTTCAGATCGAACAAGTTTAGGGTATGGTCTCTCTTCCTCTAATATTGCTTCTACTAGTACTACTGTTTTTGTTCCTCCTGCTAATAATGTTAAAATTGAGAACAATGAGATTAAAACTGAATTAGCTAGTGAGAACTTAGACAAGGGTAAATCTATCTTTGGAGCACCCCCTAAACTTGAGAAGAAAGATGTTAAAAACCCTAAGGCTAAAAATGCTAACTCTTAAAAGCCTAAACAGAAGAAGCAGCATCTCTGTCATCATTGTGGAGCTGCCGGTCATACTCGACCAAATTGCTATAAGTGGTTAGCCACTCAACAGAGCAACGGCATGATAGCATCTAGAAGCCAGAATCGGCTTTAATCCTCTTTTGCTCCTCTTGGAGATTTTCTCAAAGCCCTCATGTTCCTTTCAAACTTGAACGGTTTCAACTCTTCCTTCTTACCACCAGTTGGAAAGATTCTTCCAAGGTGTGGAAGGAAAAGGGCTCAAAGTGATTCTATCACTTTCATCTCTATCTTCTTGTTTTTGTTTGCATTTCTTGTGTGTCTTGCTTTACTTTTTGAGTCAGTCTAGTTTTATGCTTTGCTTTGTTTAACATGTTTTTGTTTGGTTTTTTTTAGTTTTGTTTATTTTGTTTTTCATATAAAAATAAAATAAAATCAAAATTGAAAAATCAAAAAAATACAAAAACAGTGTGTTTTGTGTATATTGGTACTTGTGTACCTTGGATGACCATTGAAATAAAGTTTTCTAAACTTTGTATCTCTTGTAACTTAGATGAGCATCTCTATGCACAACTAAGCAAGTGAGCTTTGTGACTCTTGTTTGCGATGAGTAAGATTAAGTTATCTCTTGTACTTAACACTCATATCACTCTTTTTGACGGAAATGATTAAAAAATCCTAAGAGAAAGGCATAAATAATCATCTCACCACTGTTGCCTGCCAATCATAATGTGACACATGTATGCTTTGGCATAACAAAAGTGCAGTGTCAATGACATATGTATACTTCGGCATAGCAAAAGTGCAATGTTAAAAAGCTTAATTTAAATGGGTATTTCTTTTCTATCTCTTATATGCCCATGCATGTTTTGCATAAATAAAAATATGCAAAAAAAAATAAAAAGCAAAAAGATCAAAAATGCTTTTAAGTATAATTGCAAGTGTGTATTCTAGGAGATGTGGGAGTTATAAGATGTACCTCGAAGGTGATAGTCCCTATCAAACAGTTATTATTGTGTATGAGTTAAAGTGATTTTCTCATATCCCAAATCGTCGTAACATGTTGACACATTTGCAATCTTGTGATATTTTTCACACACAACACGCAAAATTCTTTGCTACTCTTGATACATGTGCAGGTATAATGTAATTTGGCCATCACAAGGTTTACATGTGTTAATGTATGCTCACTAAACTGTCTTGACTTGGTTTTTGCAATATAAAATTTGTTAGACTTGTTTAGTGTGTGTGTGTGTTTTTGAGATCCTTGTGCTTAAAAATTATTGTTGAAAGATGTTTTTGAGAGCTTAATATGTTGATTGGATCATTGGTTGAGTTGCATGTTGGATTGAATTCATATCTGTGTTTTTCACTTCTCGAAAAATTGTTTTGAAAAGCTGGCTCGTCACCTCCTCGACACCTTCTCGATAGTTAGCTGTCTGTCGAGCTCTTTAAGTTTTTCTTCATATCGCAATCTTGATAGCTTCTCGATACCTGGTGGATAGATCGAGAAAGCTCCTGCCTCCTCGATAGCTTCTCGACAGCTGGTGGATAGATCGAGCTTCTGTTCTTGCATTTGATGGATTGTTCCTCGATACCTGTATCTGTCGACGACCATTTCCCTGATACCTTCCTCTATAGTTGTCTTGATACCTTTCGATACCTGCATCTATCGAGATTTACTAAGGCCTATATAATCTCCTCATGCGATCCGCAGCTCATTTCCTTCGATCTCTCTCAAAATAGCTCTCTCATTTTCTCTCCCAAACACTCTCATCTCACTCCAATCTTAATCCTCAAGGTTTCTTCAAGCTTTTTCAAGTTTTTCCTCACTTGGTAAGCTTCTTATCTCTGATTATTCATGCATTTCATGTTTTGAAACCTAGGTTTTGGGGTTTTTTCAAAATTGATGAGTTGTTGTTGAAATTTTGGGATGAGTTTTCACTTAAATGAGTTTAAAATCTCATGCATTGCATCACATTAGCATTATAATAGTATTCTTATGCATTTAGATGTGTGTAATCTGTTTGTGTGCTGATAGGTTTGGATTGGGCTGATCCCATGTTGCAATTTGTTTTGCATGTCACATGTTCATGCATTTCTCATGCATACGTACTCTTTTTTCAATATACTTGTTATATTTGAATTGCTTGGGACTTTTCTAATTGTCTTTCTTTCTCTCCCTCTCTTTCTGTTTACGTTAGTCGTGTCTATGGCACCTAAGCGTAAATCCACTCCAGCCCGGAACCCTCTTCATTCCGGTGCCTCTTCATCTTCTAATTCTGCCCCTCTCTCTCTTCGGTTCCATGATGATGATGCCCACAAGGCATTCTCGGAGAACTTTTCTAGACGAGGTGTTCATTTGGAACGCCAAGTCATACTAGCGGACTTCGCCGACACTGACCTTCCTACTGTCATTCACAGTCGAGAATGGGAGTCACTGTGTGACGTCCCGGTCACTTGTCCTCTCGTGCTTATCCAGGAGTTTTACTCTAACATGTATGGGATTGATCGTTCAGTACCTTTTTTCTTCACTTGCGTTCAAAGTACGCGCATTCCTGTCACACCGCAACTTGTTGCGGATGTGCTTCGAGTCCCTAAGATAGAATTTCCTGACTATCCTAGTTTTAAGCGTCTGCGAACTGTGTCGAAAGATGAGCTCATGGCTGCTTTCTGTAAGCGCCCTTCTAATTGGGGTGAGTGTCAGTTTACACCATGTAGGCCTTTTGCTAAAGGTCCTAAATTCATAAACATGGTGATGACCTTTGTTTTGCATCCACTCTCTCACTACAACTCCATCACAGAGCCTCGTACTCGATTTTTGTTGTCTCTTCTTGAGCATCTTACTATAGATTTCCCTTCTAATTTCATTCTATCTATTATAGATGTTCATTTAGATTCGGTGTCTCGTGATAAGCTCATCTTTCCTTCCGCTATCACAAGGATTTTACGCCACTTTTCTGTTCCTTTTCCCTTGTCCAACCATTTCACTTTCATGTGTGCCATAGACGCCGCTACCGTAAAATGTAGTAAGGCGCAATTTTCAATTAAGGTAGTCGGATTCGGCAGCTCCTCCCTCCCGTTCAGCTTCATCTCGTTCAACTCCATTCACATCCGCTCCCTCCTCTGCTATGGGCGATGTGATGCTTGGTGACATCATGGCGCAGCTACAACGCATGGATGCTCGCCTTGATACACTCTCCACAAAGTTGTACCAGGTGAACGTTTGTGTTTGCCGTATTGCTAGGCGGCAGGCGACCATAGGTGGTTTTGCTCCTGAAGCTACTCCTTCACCACCTCTTCCCATGGCTTCTGATTTTGACGACGAGGATGCTGATGATGGTGATGACGATGATGCTTTGGATGATGATGATGGAGATGCTAGCTCTACCGATGAGATGTCTACTTGACACTCTTACCCTTTGTCATTCGTGACAAAAAGGAAAGTAGTTTTGGATATGAGAGTAGTCATTCTTAGGGGGAGAGTTAGTACCATTTTGTTAGGGGGAGTGTTGTTGATATGAAGGATGTAGTGAGGATATTATGTATCTTTTCTTTTCTTCTTTTATAGATACATTGTTCTTGTACATTGGGTCTTGTGACCGTTTTTACATATACATTGTACTTATTTTTCTCTATATGTGGATGTATATTTCTTTCACCTACCTCTACATGTGTTGTTTCTCTTCTCCCTTTATACACATGTTTCTTATTAATTGTATGCAATCTACTATTTCTGTTTCACACTAAGATGCCTTGATGAGTTTTGTTTAAAGTGTTTCATAAATACAGGTTGTCAAAGTCTACTTGTCGTAAACTCTCTTCTTGCAAAATTTTTCAAGAGTTTGTGTTAGGATAGATTTTATTGTGTTCAACAAGTGAGTATGAGTTGAGTGATTTATGACTTCTCTCATATGTTCATTTGTTTGTTGTGGTTTTGTCACGAATTGCTAAAAGGGGAGATTGTTAGGACATATGTGGTTTACATGTTAAGAACATATGTCATTCTTTATTGTAATTGGTTAATCCTTTGACAAAACGCACTTTACTTGTAATTTGGTAGTTCTAGGTGTTTTTAATACTTCAAGAAATAAGGTTTCAAGATCAAGTGTTGAAGTCATCAAGTCTGTCCAAGAAACAAGCTGAAGAAGTGCACATTTTTTAAAGCTCGACAGCTAGCATGTGTCGAGGTTTAGAAGCTGTCTCATGCTCGTGTGCTCGACACCTACTCGACACCTTCTATCTATCGAGATTTATGAATTTCAGAATTTTGATATGATTTTCTTGGGATTCATAATTTTGTGTTTGAGTTTTCTTTTCTCCTAGTCCCAAACATATAAAATGATTGTTTTAAAGACTGTCAAAGTGTTCACAAGTTACACAAGTATTGAGCAAACTCTGTTCAAGCAAATTGTGATCGGAGACGAAGTTCTTGCCCTAGCTCATCTCTATCTCTTGAAGAAGTTGTTGTGTATTTGCACCGTAGGATTTTGTGACCAAGTATCTTCTTGATATTTATCGTGTGGATGAACTGAAGAACTTTGTAGCCAAAAACCTTCTTGATTGGTGTTTGAAGTCGCGTACTGGGATCTACGCAATTGATTAGTCATATACTTGGGAGCCGTGCATCAAAAAGGGGAACTATCACTACAGAATAGGTTCAATTGAGTATTGGGGTAAGGATTCAACTATAAGTTAGTAAGGTATTTGGGATTCCTTTACTTGTAACCGCTTGTTGTGATAATAGTGGAGTTTCAGGAGTGGTGACTTGAAAATTACCCAGTGGGGTTTTTGCCGTTAGGTTTTCCCCATTTGTAAACAAATCACCGTGTTATTTATTTTTCGCTGCATAATTAGTTTATTGGTAATTTGTTTGTGCTACCACACGTTTACATGATAAATTGATTAATTAATAACTTGGCTAATTAATTAATTAATTTCTATCACAAGAGAAACTATCACTACAGAACTAATTAATTAATTAATTAGTTATTAATTAATTAATAACTTGGGAGCCGTGCATCAAAAAAGGAAACTGTCACTACAGAACAAGTCCAATTGAATATTTGGGTAAATGTTCAACTGTAGGTTGGTAAGATACTTGGGATTCCTTTACTTGTAACCGCTTGTTGTGATAATAGTGGAGTTTTAGGAGTGGTGACCTGAAAATCACCCAGTGGGGTTTTTGCCGTTAGGTTTTTCCCATTTGTAAACAAATTACCGTGTTATTTATTTTCCGCTGTATAATTAGTTTATTGGTGATTTGTTTGTGCTACCACACGTTTGCATGATAAATTGATTAATTAATAACTTGGTTAATTAATTAATTAATTTCTATCACAATGGGTCATTCAGTTTATGACCTATCAAAAATTTATATATATATATTATGACACTAGACCACCCCCCCCCCCCCCCCCCCAAAAAAAAGCCTCACCAAAATAGCAATGGTAGAAGCTTTTTAAAATGTAAATAACATGTTAAAATTTGATCCATTCATTTCACAATGAATGAATAGGATTTTCAAAACTCTACGTAGAGTTACCCTAAAAACTCTAAATGATCTTAATCCATTTGGCTGGATAAACAAGTAATTATTTTTATTAATCTTGTATATTCCATTTTCCTTTCTATAAATTAAAAAAAAGTTTTGATAAGCAATTTAATTCAAATTCCCTTTCAAGTTAGGTAAATAAAGGTGGATTTGATCTGCTAATGAAATGTGGATATGATCTGGATCCTTGGAAGTAACCTCTAAGAAATTTTACCAACAAGGCTGTCACTTTTTCTACAATGGGTAGTATTCAAGAATAGCTTAATATTTGACTTTTTGACATAATCTTTCCATGTTCTTACGAAGAACCAAGACCAATTTTGGTTCCTAACTTAGTCCAACACTAAAAATGACAATATGAAGATATGATTCATGTAAATGCATGAGCCTCAAGTTGCAAATTTGTTTTCTATTTTAAGTGGCTAGGTACTTTAATTTAGATGAAATATATAGCTAATCTTATCTTAGGTTATAAAGGGTAAAAGATTTCGTAGTGGAATTGTGAGCAATAAGGGGATAGATTAATTAAACTTGGGGATTGATTTGGTAACTACTAATTAACCTTATAATTGAGGTGGATGCCCAGATATAGGCAGATAGATATCACTCGTAATGGAAGCAACTAATGATTTTCGTTCTTTTAGTGCTATGGTTTCAAATTGCAATTTGAACACTTGTACTCTTGTCCACTCTCATAGAAAAAGCGTGCAGACCTTTGGCAAAAAAAGGCCATGATTTGAATAGATTTGTGTTATTTGTATTGATCCAGCTCATTTTCTTGTAGGTCAATTATTGAAAATAGTTGCCAGACGTATACCCCAAACAATTTTGTGAAAGTTAACTTAAATATGATTTCAAGTAATATTCTCACCCAAAAGTAAAAAGATCGGGTAAGATTGAAGTAGGTTGAAAATAGATCCAAATGTTGATAAAATATTAGTTCTTGGAAAATCTAATTTTAAACCCAATGTGTTCTATAAAAGTTCTTATACCATTTTTTTTTTTTTTAATCTTATTTTAGGCCCCAAGCACTTTAATCTTTAAATAACGGAAATAGTGGATTTATTGCACAAGTTTGTTATGAATTCCCCGTATATAATAAGCAAATCCAAATCTTCTGTCTCATTTTTCTTACTTTACTCCATACAATTATAGATTATAATATCAAATCACAATAGCAGTAATAACACAGCAATAAACATGCAACACAAAAGTTATAAACAAAGTGGAAAACTAATGAAGAACCTCCTCAAAGGAAAAGCCACTCTAGAGATCTATTTAATCTCCTTAAAAAATTCAATATATAAAGAGAAACATTTATGATAGTCTATACTCACATAACATTTGCAATCCTAAACTCTCTATGTAAATTATACAAAAAATATGTTTGCCTTCCTAGTTACCACGATAGTTGTAGAACTAGGGGCGCAGCTATAGCAAGGCTTGAGGGGGCCATGGCCCCCTTAAAATTTTAAAAAATTATTTTATATTATGTATAAGTATTAAAAACTTTAAATATTTAGTTACAAAAATAGAAGTTTGCCCCTCAAATGTTTGAGTTAGTTCAATGATGCTCTTAAAAACTAATAGAATTTATCAATTGGTCTAGTAGTTATAAAAACAAGGTAGTTTTTATTTTCTCTAATTCGTTTTTTGTACATGTTTAATATCAAACTAGACAAATTTTGTATACTCAATGGAGTTTAAAAGATAATTAATTACCCTAAAAAATTATATTGCAAATATAAATATGTGAAAATAGTTAATTTTGTATACAATATATGTAGAGATACGGCCAGAATTTAGGGGCTTTTTATGCACATACATGATCTATATGGGAGTAATTCCACTATAAGTAGATTCACTTGTTTTTTGTCTAGTTTAAATTGAACTAGGACTCCTTGTTTTGGATGACTTGTCATTTGGTGGAGGTCTACTTGAATTTGATCTCTTTTCACGTGGTGAAGGAGACTTGTGCTCATATTAGTCTTGGAATTCTACTTGACTTTGGAGTCCAACATGAGATTGATTTGATTTAGCTGAACTTGAGAGATAGCCATGTGATTTAGAGTTATATATACTTGGAGTAAACTCCATCTTTTGGTTGGATTAGTATGGTGCACGTTGACACAAGGAAATTGCATTACAAATTCTATTGCTCGAAGGACTTGCATCTTTGCCGACTTGAATATCCTACATAAACAAAGTGTGTAGCAGCAAATTTAGAGTTTTGTGTGTGTGAGAAAAAGAGGATTTCTTTTGTTTGGTTCTTTGATATTTGTGTGTTGCAATTTGGAATAGTGAGAGAGGTTTGTTAACGCTTGGTTTTGGTTCTGCAGTTTGGTGATTTGCTCTTTCTTTGTGTGTTGCAACTTTTGGATTTGATTTGTAGCTCTCTCTTTGGTTTGTGCGCAATTCGCATTTGGTATATGATATTTGTATTTGGTATTTGTGAACCTTTGGTTCTTTGGTTTTGTATTTGTGAGAGAGAGCTATTTGGGTGTATTTGAGATTTGGGTTTGTGAGAGTGCTTCTACACCAAGTTGTATTATCTCAAATTTGTTATAGTGAAATTTGTTCGTCGTCGCTCGTAAATGTAGGCTATTGCTGAATCACGTAAATCTTGGTGTTTTGTGGCTATTTTCTTTTGGATTAATTTTCTTCATTCCTATTAACTGTTTGAGATCTTTCTCAAGCGTAAATTAAATATTTTCACAATCAATCTTGGTAAATTTGAGCTTCCGCTATTTTACAACAATATATTTATAAATTATGACTTACTCTAGTACCAAAATATTAATGTTTATATTTATGTATGTGCATTTACACGTGTGTGATGGTTTATCTTGACTTGAGATTAATATATTAGTAACAAAATTTGGCCCCCCCAAACAAAAAATCCTAGCTCCACCCCCTAGAACCTCATAAATTTTTTAATAATGATATTCTCCATGAACAAATTAACCTAGTTCGCATGAACAAGAACCTCTGGTACTCCAACAAACTTCTCAAAGATTTGTAGCAACACTGAACTCATTGGGTTTAAACTCTGTAGTTTCACAAACAGTTTAAAGCTCAAGTTGCATAGGAAAACACAATAGTTTTTCTTATTTTTGTTCTAGGCACAAGAATAATGTTTTTCAATTTAGGCTTAACGGTTGAAGATGTGAAAGTTTTAGTTTGGTTTTAGGAGTCTTTCTTGCTTCTAAAAGTCATGCAACAATCATCAAAAAAAAAAAAAGGTTGCGCCAACAATGCTTTATATAGCACTCAAAGTAGTGTTAAAATCCAACAAGGATGGTGTTGGAGCATTTTAATATTAAATAATTAAAATGAATAAATGTTGTAATATAAATGTAAAGATATGGGAATGAATAAGGAAGTTGAAGAGTTAGTTAGAATGGTTAATCCCACATTGAAAAGGAGAGAGACTATTTTATTCTTTTTAATAGTGGTGATTAATGGGCTAAAATGTATTGTCTCAGATATTGGGCTAGATACGTGCGCAAGGGGGAGGTGAAGAGTAGAGGTATCAAAATTGGAAATGAATCAGCCTCTTGGATCCTCCTACTTGACAGCCCATTCAGAGAAATTACCATATCCGTTGGTGAGTAAATGGCCCGAATTAATACTCCATTTTTATTATGGAGAATAAAGAGCCATTAACCCACTTAATGGACTTTCCGTTTGGGCCTTTTCATTCTTCAGAAACTCCTTGTCTCACCATTTAATTATGTAACTCCAGCCCATCAGATTAATATCCAACAATTAATCTTGTAACACCCACTACATCAAAATAATGGACCTAATTAAATCAAAATAAATTGGGTAGTAATTTCGTGAGGCCCATTGAGCCTATAAATAGACTCATTCAGACCCAATCCAAGTCACAGCAATTCACAATACACAAAAGAAAAAATAGAGAGATTCTTGGCAAGGAAGGGTGTTCTTTCTGGTGGAGCTTTGGGCTTGAACACTTTGTGCAGAGGTTGTTCTAGCCATACAACACTTGTTGGGCTGTTGTATCCTGGGGGAGACAAGTCAGAGAAGGTCTGCACCGGTTACAAAGTTTAGCCAACCAAGGGCTTGAATCTCCTTAAAGAGAGCGAGTGCCGCGCCTCAGTCCAAAAATTGTGTTGTGTAATTCCTTTCTTTATACTAATAATATTCAGAAGCATTATTCAGTTTCTCGTTGTGTTATTTCCATTATTATTGTGATTGCACCAACAATTTTAAGGAGATTCAAACATGGAACCTACACAAGAGAAACCAAATGAGCCAGTTGGAGATCTCAACAAGCCCTTTCGCTTTAAGGGAGCCCACTTCAAGAGGTGGAAAGGAAAGGTCCTCTTCTACTTGAGTCTTCTCAAAGTCTCCTACATCCTCACTGACAAGAATCCATCAAAAGTTCCTACCGATGAGATGAGTGAGGAAGAATATAGTCTCCATCAAGAAAAATTAGATAAGTATACAAAAGATGAATATAATTGTCGTTCTTATCTTTTGAATTGTCTTGCGGATCATTTCTATGATTATTATGATACAACTTACAATTCTGCTAAGAAAATTTGGAAAGCTTTACAAAACAAGTATGATACCGAGGAGGCTGGTGCAAAGAAGTATGCTGCTAGCAGATTTTTCCGTTACCAAATGGTGGATGGAAAATCGGTGGTGGATCAAGCACAAGACTTCCAAATGATTGTAGCAGAATTGAGATCCGAAGGCATAAAGATTGGAGACAATTTGGTGGTTGCTGGCATAATCGATAAACTACCACAATCTTGGAGGGAGTTCCAAAAGACTTTGCGGCACAAACAAAAGGAGACATCCTTGGAGACCTTGATCACACGCATCCGTGTGGAGGAGGAGGCTAGAGGACAAGATGCACTCATGACACAAGAGAGCAATGGTAATTCCACCACAAAGGTAAACCTTATTTCATCCAATAATAATATGCCAAAAATCATTTTCCTAGAAATGTTCAATTGAAGCCTAAAAAAAGAGCCTTTAAAAATAATAATAGACCTCAAGGAAGGGGAAACCCAAATAAAAATTACAATAAGAACCAAGGACCCCCTTCACAAAATCAATTTAATAGATCTTGTTTTGTCTGTGGCAAGAGTGGGCATATTGCTCGATTTTGCAAATTTCGGAAACGTGAATCTGTCCCGCAGGCTAACGTAACCGAAGAGCCTATAGTGGCTATGATTACAGACATCAATATGGTGCAATATGTTGAAGGGTGGTGGGCAGATTCCGGTGCTAATAGGCACGTCTGCTATGACAAAAATTGGTTCAAATTGTACACTCCTTTTGAAGAAGAAAAAACTGTTATGCTTGGTGACTCTAGCAAAACCAAGGTTCTTGGGAGTGGTGAGGTTGAATTGAAATTCACTTCTGGACGTGTGCTAACATTGAAAGATGTACTTTACACTCCGTCCATGAGGAAGAATTTGATGTCAAGTTTTTTGCTTAACAAGGCTGGCTTCAAGCAAACTATGGAATCTGATAATTATGTAATCACTAAAAATGGGTTATTTGTGGGCAAGGGTTATGCTTGTGATGGAATGTTTAAATTGAATGTTGAGAATAATAAAGCATCTACTAGTTTAGTTTATATGCTTTCTTCTATTAATTTTTGGCATGCTCGTTTGTGTCATATAAATAGTAGATATGTGGGAATCATGAGTAGTTTAGGATTAATTCCAAGACTGTCAAAAAATTTTGAAAAATGTGAAACTTGTAGTCAAGCTAAGATTACAAAAAGGCCTCATAAAAATGTTGTAAGAAATACCGAATTGCTTGAGTTAATTCACTCCAATTTATGTGAATTTGAGGGAATTTTAACTCGTGGAGGAAATAGATATATTATCACTTTTATTGATGATTTCTCAAAATATACAACTGTTTATTGGTTGAAAAATAAAAGTGATGCTTTTGAAAAATTTCAAGATTTTTTAAAAGAAGTTGAAAATCAATTCGGTAGAAAAATAAAAAGAATAAGAAGTGATAGAGGCCGTGAGTATGAATCAAGTGCATTCAACTCATTTGTTCAGTCTTTGGGAATTATCCATGAAACTACTGCACCATATTCACCTGCTTCTAATGGTGTGGCTGAAAGGAAAAATAGAACTTTAATTGAGTTAACAAATGCCATGTTAATTGAATCTGGTGCACCTTTACATTTTTGGGGTGAAGCTATTTTAACTGCATGTCATGTTTTGAATAGGGTGCCACATAAAAAGTCACACACCACACCTTTTGAGATGTGGAAAGGACATAAGCCAAATTTGGGATATTTGAGAGTATGGGGTTGTCTTGCTTATGTAAGGCTTACTGACCCTAAAATGCCTAAATTAGGTATAAGAGCTACTACCTGTGCTTTTCTTGGTTATGCAATTAATAGTGCAGCCTATAGATTTTTTGATCTTGAAAACAAAATAATTTTTGAATCTGGTGATGCAATTTTTCATGAAGAAAAATTTCCTTTTAAATTGAAAAATAGTGGGGGTGAAGAAAATATTTTGTCACAACCTAGTTCTTCTACTTCACATTTACAAAATCAAGAAAATTTTGAAATGGAACCTAGAAGGAGTAAAAGAGCTAGAGTTGAAAAGGATTTTGGTCCTGATTATTATGTTTTTAACATTGAGGAAAATCCCCAAAATTTAAAAGAGGCTTTAACATCACCTGATGCTATATTTTGGAAAGAGGCTGTAAATGATGAAATTGAATCTCTAATTTCCAATAGGACTTGGAAATTAGTAGATCTTCCACCGGGTTGTAAGACCATAGGTTGTAAATGGGTCCTTAGAAAAAAGTTGAAACCAGATGGATCAATAGATAAGTTTAAAGCTAGACTTGTTGCAAAAGGCTTTAAACAGAAAGCTAATCTTGATTTCTTTGATACATTTTCTCCGGTAACAAGAATTACATCTATTAGATTGTTAATTGCTATTGCTGCAATTTTTGATTTAAAAATTCATCAAATGGATGTAAAAACTGCTTTTCTAAATGGGGACCTAGAGGAAGAGATTTATATGGATCAACCCGAAGGCTTTGTAGAGCCTGGACAAGAAAGCAAGGTATGTAAGCTAACTAAATCCCTATATGGCTTAAAACAAGCACCTAAGCAGTGGCATGAAAAGTTTGATTCCTGCATGATTGAGAATGGTTATAAATCAAATGAATGTGATAAATGTATTTATTCTAAATCATGGAATAATTTACATGTTATTATTAGCCTCTATGTAGATGATATGTTGATTTTTGGCTCAAATATGCATGTTATAAATGAGACAAAAAATATGCTTAAAAGCCATTTTGACATGAAAGATCTTGGTGAGGCTAATTTTATTTTGGGCATGAAAATTACAAAAGCATGTGATGGAATATATCTTGATCAATCACATTATGTTGAGAAAATATTGATAAAATATAATTTTCATGATCACAAAAGTGTTGCTACTCCTTTTGATTCTAGTGTTCATTTATTTCCTGTGAATAATGATGATGAGATTTTTAATCAAAAGGATTATGCTAGTATCATTGGTAGTTTGCGTTATGCTACTGATTGTACTAGGCCTGACATTGCATATGCAGTAGGAGTGCTTAACAGATTTACTAGCAAGCCTAGTAAAGATCATTGGCTAGCTATTGAGCGAGTTATGAGATATTTAATTGGTACCAAAAACTATGGCTTATTTTATAAAAAGTACCCTGCTGTGATTGAAGGTTTTAGTGATGCTGATTGGAATACTTTGTCAGGTGATTCTCTCTCTACCACTGGTTATATTTTTACCTTAGGTAGTGGTGCTATTTGTTGGAAATCTAAAAAGCAAACAATAATTGCTAATTCAACAATGGAAGCTGAATTAATAGCATTAGCTTCAGCTAGTGAAGAGGCAAATTGGCTTAGAGATCTGTTATATGAAATTCCACTTTGGGAAAAGCCAATTCCACCTATATTAATTCATTGTGATAGCACTGCCGCAATTGGTAGAGTTAAAAACCGTTACTATAACGGTAAATCCAGACCTATAAGAAGAAAGCACAGTACCGTGCGATCTTATTTGAGTGGTGGCATCATAAATGTGGATTATATTAAATCTAATGATAATCTTGCAGATCCATTTACCAAGGCCTTGGCAAAAGATAGAGTCTGGAATACATCGAGGGGGATTGGACTAAAGTCCATAGAATCATGAGCCATGTATGAGGATACCCAACCTAAGGACCAGAGATCCTGAGAATTGGGTTCAATGGGAAAAACGAATCATACGATGGTCGTAAGAAATGCACAATTTATTTATTTTTAATTATTTATTCTGTAAATAATTTTTTAATTGTTCATCCCTATGATGTAAGTGCATTTATCCTGTAATGTGGAGAGGATGAGTTAAAAAAAAAACTCTTAATGAAATTTGTAGCTCGTATGAGTGGGGTGTCAGAATTACAGGAGCACCCTTGACAAAATTTCACCTATGTGAGTGTGGGGGTGGGGCCGCTCCCTATGAGATTTGGACTTAGTCTCAAATACACTCATGAAACTGGGATCAGCACACGGCCGTAAAGTGCTAGCTATAAAAGCTCATGTCAACACCTGGGTTATTATGTGTAAGCAGTGACGCTTAATTTCCCTAAAGCAGTCCTAGTTCAAGTCGGAGACCACTACGACTCTGGAGTTGAGATTGCTGTTTTACTAAGTGAAGGTTCAATGCAGAGCACACCTTCATGATGCATAGTGACCCGTCTTTGCCTGGTAATCTCTCTTTAATTAAAAATTTTAATATTAAAATGAGTGGGGGATTGTTGGAGCATTTTAATATTAAATAATTAAAATGAATAAATGTTGTAATATAAATGTAAAGATATGGGAATGAATAAGGAAGATGAAGAGTTAGTCAGAATGGTTAATCCCACATTGAAAAGGAGAGAGACTATTTTATTCTTTTTAATAGTGGTGATTAATGGGCTAAAATGTATTGTCTCAGATATTGGGCTAGATACGTGCGCAAGGGGGAGGTGAAGAGTGGAGGTATCAAAATTGGAAATGAATCAGCCTCTTGGATCCTCCTACTTGACAGCCCATTCAGAGAAATTACCATATCCGTTGGTGAGTAAATGGCCCGAATTAATACTCCATTTTTATTATGGAGAATAAAGAGCCATTAACCCACTTAATGGACTTTCCGTTTGGGCCTTTTCATTCTTCAGAAACTCCTTGTCTCACCATTTAATTATGTAACTCCAGCCCATCAGATTAATATCCAACAATTAATCTTGTAACACCCACTACATCAAAATAATGGACCTAATTAAATCAAAATAAATTGGGTAGTAATTTCGTGAGGCCCATTGAGCCTATAAATAGACTCATTCAGACCCAATCCAAGTCACAGCAATTCACAATACATAAAAGAAAAAATAGAGAGATTCTTGGCAAGGAAGGGTGTTCTTTCTGGTGGAGTTTTGGGCTTGAACACTTTGTGCAGAGGTTGTTCTAGCCATACAACACTTGTTGGGCTGTTGTATCCTGGGGGAGACAAGTCAGAGAAGGTCTGCACCGGTTACAAAGTTTAGCCAACCAAGGGCTTGAATCTCCTTAAAGAGAGCGAGTGCCGCGCCTCAGTCCAAAAATTGTGTTGTGTAATTCCTTTCTTTATACTAATAATATTCAGAAGCATTATTCAGTTTCTCGTTGTGTTATTTCCATTATTATTGTGATTGCACCAACAGATGGAACTAGGATTCAAATTTGGGGGGCCAAAGTTCTTTGTTCAAGAATTTGAAAAAGTTGGAATATTAATACTAAAGGTTGACAATGATGCATTATTATTATTATTATTATTATTATTATTATTATTTTGTATTTTTTCTTTTTTTAAAAATCAATAATTGATATTTATGATCAAGAGTTCTGTAAGTTATTGGCACGTCTTGATATTTTCAAAGCCTGACTGAGGTTGGACCAATTCTTTATTCTATCCATATTATAATTTTTTTTTAAAATCTATTTATTCTTTTCGCATATTTCTATACCTAATAACTTCATAATGCTATATATAAAGGATTCAAAAAAAAAAAAAAAACTATAGTTAACAGTTCAAATCCATTTCTAGTATTACATTAATAAAACAACTAAAATAATGGTTAATCAACATCATGCACAAATATTCAACAAAAAAAAAATGGTGAGACAATTATTGGTGTCTTGGTTAAGGATTATTTTCTTATAATTACTTGGTTAAGGTTGACATAGCATAAAGATGTGAGATCTTTTCCTTTAAAAAATTGCCTAGTGTGTCCCGAAATTAATAAAACATTAAAAATTAATAAAATTCTATCATTCACAAAAATATAAAAATTTTCCATTGGTTGTGTTAAAGAGCAGCAGCTCTTTAAAAAAATTAATTTTTTTCATGGATTGAGTTAAAGACACCAACTAATCCAAATTGTTGGTGACACTAATTGGTGTGTGGATGGAGTGATTAGCAACATAGGAGTTGTCTCTGTGACTATGGAGTGGTGTCATTTGAGAGGGACAAAGAGCTCTCAAATGAGAGGTAAAAATTGGGTAAAGATTATTGGATTTTAGTGATTTGCATTTTTAAGGACTTATAATTGATTTGTTATAATTTTTTTTTTTTACTTAGACCTTGTACAAAGATTCTTTTTATCATCTGAATATGTGAATTGTTTTGTAGATTTTCCTTATTGTCCGGATTTATAAGTTGTCCAAATATTTAGCTAAATGTTTTTCTTGATATTCTTGGGACAACCAAACAAGGGATGATTTGATAATTTTTTTCATTTTTGGTTTCATAGGTCAGCTTGTAAATTGTTTGGGAGAGGGGGGCCAAGTATATATTAATTTTAGAGCCAAAAGTAAATTTTTTATGCTAATATATATACTAGGGAACTTTTTTTCAAAGGTGGGGGGTGGGTGGGGGCCATGGCCCCCCTCAGCCCCAAGGTAGTTTTGTCCCAAAAATCCAATATAACCTTTCTTCTAGTAGAATTCAAATTGCAAATCTCAACAATTTTTCTCAAGTGAAACTATTGAAAACAGCAAAATTGTGCCAAATTTGAATGACTTTGTCTCACACATTTTAAATCCAAATTGGGTTAAATTTGAATCTATTTCAAAGCCCCAAGGTAGTTTTGTCCCAGAAATCCAATATAACATTTCTTCTAGTAGAATTCAAATTGCAAATCTCGACAATTTTTCTCAAGTGAAACTATTAAAAACAGCAAAATTGTGCCAAATTTGAATGACTTTGTCTCACACATTTTAAATCCAAATTGGGTTAAATTTGAATCTATTTCAAAGCCTACCATATATATGTATACCTTCTAATGAAATAAGCTTCATTCAAAAATTAATTGTGGTGCAAAAAATATGGATAAAAGATCATCAAATTATGATCTTTGAGAAAATTGAAACTTTGTTGTCTTAATTTATGCCATTTGTAACCCAAACTCAACCCTAACACAATTTTATTGGTAAAATCCAATTTTGACACTATGATTTGCAAAAACATTTATAAATCCTAACAGATCTAAATAACAATTAACCGATTTTAACAACCGCATGTAACCTTGGTATTTAATGAAAATCATGAAGCTTGATTGACATATATTAACATGAATCAATGAAGGTGACCGTTTTGAAAATATTGTGTAAGACCAATTGGGAAAGACAAAGTATCAACCCCATCACAATTATACAATTTTATCATTTGGAAAGGCATCGAAAAAGTTTAAAATGGAAGGAATCATTGTAAACAAGCTAGTCATGTGAACCCCACCTTAATTTTCATTATTATGAAATGGCCTTTGACAAAATATTGCCTTCTTCACACCTTGCATATATGAGAATCAAGTCCTAGTTAAGTGGAGAAAATAACGCAATTAATTATTTGTACCTCTTCAACTTTTATCTTATTTTATAACAAAAAGTTATATACACACAACTTTAACGGCTAAGTGGAAGTATCTCTTGGGTAGCTCAATTTGAATTCACACAGCAAACCCAAAAAGGGACCCTAGTAAAGCCTCATTTGCAGGTGCATGGGGAAGGGGATCAAGAAAATCTTAGTCCAATTTAAGTCTTTGATGGTGCAATACATGGGATCCAACTTAGAAGAGATAGGAAAATCTTGATTGTGCACCACACTTTTATCATTTGTAATCTGACTTAAGACTAGAGTTAGCAATAATCCACACGTTGAACCCGTCAAACCTAGAGGACATACTACTTTGCACACAAAAAAAATATTATCTTTTGAGTATATACAATATACACCTATTTACACACATCTCTGTTTAGCTAGAATTTATAAGTTCATTTTTTACCTTTTAATTGTTATGTACAACTTTTTAAAATCTTTTTTTTTTTTTCTCACCTTTTAAAAGTTTTTCAGTAAAAAATTATATAAATTATTCCGTAACGGACAAATTTATATGCAGCAACATGCATTGCGTACGTCATGAGATACATCGTTAGGAATATTCAAGAGCACAAACAATGCACGTGCCTCGGGTGAGACCGTAAAAAGAAAAAAGGTTGGGGTTGATTTGTCATTGGGCCTCCAAGTTCGAGCCCAAACTAAGTGTTTCTGTTCAGCCCAACCCATTAAAAGCTAAAATCTCATCCCTTACTAAACAGTAAACTGATCTGCACATTCCACAGAGAACTCTAATTAAAAAAGCTCAACGAAGCCAAGCCAACAATGGCGTACTCAAATGTAGTCTCGAGGTTATCGTCGCGATTACAACCTTTCGCTTTCAAACTCAGCAAAAGATCGCTTGCTCCTAAGCTCTCTTTGCTCAAATCGTGCTATCAATCACAAGCCTCTTCCTCTGCCTCCGCCTCCGCAGGACGCTTTTCCCGCATTTCTTAGTGAGATCTCCGAGCTCTCATTTTCTTGCCTCCTGTTTGGTTCCCAAGAAAAAAAAAAGATAGAAACTTTTGAAATCGTCACATGTGAGCCTAATAATGACACACACAAAAGTTTTCGTTTTGTTCCTTTAACTGAGAGTTACAGTTGTTTTTGTGATTAGGTTACCGTTGGAGTTAAGCAGCGTGGAAACGATGATACCGTTGCACAACGCGATAGCTTCGGCAAGGCTTGTATCGACCTTGTCCACTGATTCTCAGAGCTGGAGTTTAGTTCCTCAAGGTGCGTGTCACTCTCATGTGTGCCTATTTATTTGATGCTTTCTTCATGCCCTTTTATATATATCTTGCTTTTGAGAGAGATTTTTGTTGAAAAAATTTGACTAGGAATTTAGTGCACACCACTTGTTTGTATGTATGTCTGTATGAATTTGTGACTTTAGGAGAAGTGTATCAATTGAACTTCCAAATGGGTATATGTAGTCTACCCTCATTGGCCCTATTTTGGATTAAGGATTTTGTGGAGGTATGGAATTTTTTTTTTTTTTTTTTTGGAAAAACTGAGTTGGTTGGTAACGCTATTCTGTATGTTAAGGTAGATGTTGATTGTCTCAACTGAAGTTGGACCTATTGCGGTTATCTATAGTTAGGGATATGAATCATGTTACGCCCATGTGCAATAGTAAGATCGATATTTCAAGATGTTTTAAAGGGTTTTTGTAGTTATCTAGGGTGTATTCCGTCCCCCCCCCCCCCCCCCCCCCCCTTCTCTATGGGTGAAGGGATGGGAAATTCCTTGTAATTGGCGAGGTTCAATTGAGTGTTGCCATTGAATTTTATAAGGGTTCATTTGGTTAGGCATTTTGGGAGCTTGAAAGCACGTTTTTAAAACTCAAACTTCATTTCACAACAACATTTGTCATAGCTTTTTTACAAACGCTCAATTAAACCCAAAACACCATTTTGCAATAGCTTATCCAAACACACCCTAAGAGGGGGATGGACCTTCATTATGGTATTGCTTATACGAGGGATGAGACCATTGAAGTGAAAGTTCAAGCTATTTGCTTAATTGAAGATTATTTAGGATTGTCAAATTGTAGAGTTGGGTTAGGGGCCTTAGGGGTGGAGCAGATCCCTTGAGACCAAATGCAGCTAATTTATTTTTGTTTTTCTGGGACGAATTATAGGTTGGGGTGTATAGTAAGGTTATATTGAGAAATTTCAATGTACCAGAATAGGGTATCTTCGGAGGCACTATAAAAGTATTGTAAATTCTTTATTTTCTGATAGTGATTTTTTTTTCTGCCACCCACTCCTGTGGATGTAGGTACCCTACCTAAGCATGTAAAATTTGTGTTGATTTTCTCTCTATTTTTCGCTGATATTGCTAAGATCATAATTCTTCCACAGTAAGTAATCAGCAAAAACATTGTATCAATTATTTGGGTTGGCCTCCAACCTGCAAAATCTTCATTTGTGATGTGAACGGCAACGTAAGATCAGTTGGCCAATTGAAGGAAGGAAAACATCACATTCACTAGGCGTTTGTCCCTAATAAACATAGATGACGTAGGCAACCAATATAATTGGCTAAGCTTAATGGAAACAGGAAAATACATAGCAGGTGAGGGGGGGGGGGGGCAATTATCTAATATTCAACCTACACATCCCCCCCCCCCCCCCAAAAAAAAAAAAAGGATTCTTACTTGTGAAACAATTATGAATGCTTAATATGATCTAGTTCTGATCACATGTGTGTATGTGTGTGTGTGTGTGTTGACAACAATATATGCACAGTATTATGTTTCTTGTGATACACTTATTTGAATTGGTAAAAGACTCACGCACCCAATGGATCTTCCATGACCTCATCCTCCAACCAATTATTATGGGACAAGGGTGTGAGAATTGATCTATAGCTCATTGGTATAATGGTATGTTTCTTATGATAATTTCAACTCATTAAATAATCTATTTTTTCCATATTGCAGGTATATCAATGCCTTTATGACACAGTCTGGTGGCAGCAAGTTCATATTCTAGGCGGCATTGCTGCTTGAGGGCAATTTTATTTTGTTCTGACTTTTGAGGCCTCTATTGTACTTAGATTGCTTCATTCATCTTCATCCGTTTTTATACTGTTTTTGAATGTCCATTACCAGGAGAGCCTGGATGAGTTTTCATTAACCATGATTAAGTATACTTTGTTCTGTATGCCTAGCAAAGTAGTCTATAGCTTTTCTCTCTTGTTATTTAGATATATTTACAATTTCCATAAGGCATATTTCAGGTGACTTATCTTTTCCATTTGATAAGCTGATCTGACTCTAGCAAACTCATTTAATTAGTTATTGTTATCTTTAAAACTCTAAAAAGAATTTATGTTTTTTTAGGCAATTGGGGTATCTCTTTTTATAGAGGCCAACTATGTGTTTTGGGAGAATTTTCCATGTCACTGAGAGAGATAGGCTATGTTTGGATCTCACATCTATCATATCTCAATTCTTATACCTCAAAACTCATTCTCATATCTCATATCTCATATCTCATATCTATTTCCCTATTTTCTTTTAACTCACTCCACAGTGTGTTTGGCATTTGAATTCCCCTTAGTTTTCAGTTTGAAAAAAGCAATTTTAACTCATTTTTGTGCAGCCCATTAGTCAGAATAGCCACTACCAGAGGATGAAGAAGATGAAACTGACACACCAACAGTAAAACATTCCACCCATCGCAACAAACCCAAAACTCAGCTCTATCACCAATGCCACCAACAACAAACCTTGAACCCACTACCATTGACACTACCAAGGCCACAACCAAAAGAAAAATCTCTTAACTACCAAATGAAAATACAACCATCAGCCACACCCACAAAAAGAAAAAGCACCAATCATCAATACCACCACCAATGGCCACACAAACCTACCTCCATAACAACCCAAGCCTTAAACCACATCCACAACCAAAAATCCAAACCCATCAACACACATGTATAGATTAGCAATCCAAAATTGCGACCCACACCCACCACCAAAAAAAAAAAAAAAAAACCCAAACCCACAAACACAGCAAATCCAAACTCAAGAATCCTTAGACCAGAGACCCAAAATCACGAAATTGAGGAGAGAGAGATGAACCAAAAGTGAGGAGAGATAAAATCGATCTAGCAAAGCGTAGGAGAGAGAAAACGATCTTGTTGAGAGAGAGAGAGAGAGATCGGTTTATGTGATGATGAAGAGAGAGAAAAAAAAATCAATTTTGAGTGGTTATAAATTGGTGTCCGTTGGTGTTGAGCCCTACTTGAGTAGAATTATTTACAAAAATGGCATCATAACTCAGTTTTCATCACCCAAAAACTATAAAAAATTGTTCTCATTTTTCACAACTCTAACTCAATTTTTTGAGTAATGAGTTACGAAAATTAAGAATGAAAATTGAACCAAATAACCTCACTTAGTGTGAGGCTCAAGAAATGTGAGTGATGAAAACTCAGCAAACCAAACATGGTAACCTTCTCTTCTTTTGGGGGGCCAAGAAAATTTATTAAATTTTCATGGTCCCAACTGATGAAAGTATTTCTGCCCTTCTCCCAACTGATGAAAGTATTTCTGCCCTTTTTACATGTTAAAAGTTGGAGCGTTCCAGCTTTAGACTCAATATGGGGCTTAGAAATTGAAAGTGAAAAACCATGTGCAATCAGTCATATACTTGTCCCATTGCCAGCCTTGAACTGCCCTAAAGCTTTTTTGGGCCCTTTAGGCAAACAAAGGGTTTATTAGTCTTGGAAGGTGGAGACCTTAATGTGTGAGGTCCACATATTTAACAGACCAAGGCTCATCAACCCTTGACGTTCTTGTACCAATTATTCACAATGGACCACCTTTCTAGTCTACTCCAGTTCAAAGATTAATAAGGTTTTCAAGTTTTCAACCATGCATGGAAACAGGCCAAAAAAGTTGCTCATTTATGGCAAAGTGTTGAAAGGCAGCTCCGAACGATTCAAAGATCATGCACCTTCTCACCTTCACCTTGTACTACATGTATAATATTAGAATTTTATGATTATACCTACATTGTTATATTAATAATACACTCTTTTTTTCTTTTATCTTTTTTAATAAAACACATTTCAAAACAACACACTTATCATCTGCGAAAACACACTCACACACTTATCTACAACATGATGTTTCCCTTCAAAGTTTTTTTTTTTTTTTTTTAAGAAGAGAGGGGGAAGTTAAATGTTTAGTTATGATGGGTTCCATTGATGAGATGGCATTGACAAGTTTGGTTAAGGTCAATGCCCTGAGTTCAAATTCTAAGGTCACAAAATTAGTTATTAAGACAAATATCGGTTAATGACATATTAGAAAAGCATACAAGAAGAGTCGTGGATTTTTGCAAACAGTAAAGAGACACCTTATGGTGCCAACTCATATAGCCTCATACTACACAATAAAAATATAAGTCACTATATGTTATGACCTGGGTGCTGAATAAATTATTTAAATTAAGTTTAATGATAGAATAGGCATCCTAGATAGGTTATTGTTGTTATTTATTTGTATTCAAATTAATTCCTATGTACAAGCCAAAAAAAATATACTTAATTCCTATGTTTTAGGATATGATTGGTTCCAATTTTTTGGATTTATTGATGAGATTATTTCATTTTAGCTATTTATGTGGGAAATTATTGTGTACTCCTAGAGTACCATAAATGTGTACTCCCTCCTTTTACATGAATGATGAGTCCCACTAATTAAATTCATGGTGAGACCCATCATTCATGTGAGAGAAGAGAGTACGCATTTATAATACGCCGGGAAAACCTAATAATTTTCCTATTTATATACATTGAATGCATTAGTGAGAAATAAGTTGAAAAATTAACCAAAAAGTCTATTTTCCCCCTCAAGTTTAGGAGGCTAGTCACCTCAAATCAACTAAGTTATCTTTTATTTCTCATTAATACATTCAACTTACATAAATAGCCAAGGATAAGATAACTTCGTCAATAAATCCTAAAACATAGAAATTAATCATATCCTAAAACATAAAAATTAATTTGAATACAAATAAATAGCAATACTAATCTATTTAGGATGCCTTATTCTATTATTAAACTAAATTTAAATAATTTATTCAACATTCGAGCCATAACACTATGAGTCTATTAGGGATTCTCTTGTTTTCTGAAACTGAAAACTTTTTGATGAAACTACTGTAAATAAAGGTAAAAGATAGCTGAAATAGTACAGTGGAACCTATAAATAGTGCCAAAAAGTGTAGTGGGACCCATAAATAGTAGCAAAAATAAGTTTAATAATAAAATAGGCTGACTTTTTAATTTGGAGCCAAACGCATGCTATGAATCCGCTTATTTTGCTCAAATTGAAAACTTTTTACTGAAAGTACCGTAGATAAAAGTAAAAATTAGTACTGTAGATAAAGGTAAAAGTTAGTGAGACCCATAAATAGTACTAAAAAGTGCAGTGAGATTCATAAATAATAACAAAAATAAACTGAATAGTAAAATAAATTGCCTTTTTAAGCTGAAGTCAAATGCCACTGTTCTTATTATAAGGACACCCAATGTTCTTATTTTCTTTTATCTCTAACTTTCATGATATCTAAACACTTATATGCATGTACTAAGTGGTTCTTTCTAGTTTGTCTTCTAACTTTTTATTCTTTCTGTATATAAAAAACCTTAGCAATAAATATATATATATATATATATAAAAAAAAAAACAATAATAAAACTTCTTTTATACATTTCCATGTCTATAGTTTCTTTATGTCTGTGTTACTAGTATCTATATATATTGTCTGTGTTACTAGTATCTATATATATATATATATATATATTAAAATGGTAGTCCTTGTTTATCAGGGTACAGGAAAAAACAACATACATGCTCCCAAATCTCTTAAACACCGGAGGAGCGGGAGAGACAGAGAAAAAGAAGAAGAAGAAAAATAAAGAAAATAAAATGAGATAAAAAAATTGGGAATTTTTATTTTTATTTCTACTACGGTCTACAAGTAATTAAAAGAATTATTTAACCCCAAAATTTTAAATTTGACTTCATTTATTTAAAATTGTTATAAAGAAAAAAAAATCATGTTTTTGGCATGTACTTATATAAAATATTATAGTAGTTTAGGGAATTAAGATCAAAAAATTTTTCAATACTCCCAAATACCTTAGGCCAATAGGGGCATTTCTCTTATGGCTTTATTTACAATTACAAACTTAATTTGACTCGTTAGGGTTTGAAAATAAACTTTTTAAATAAAGAATTTATGATTTTTTTTTTTTTTTGGGGGAAGAATTTATGGTTTAGATAACCTATTGATTCAAAAGTTGATAATTTCAGTCAAACTCCATCTTATTAATAAAATATTCATGTAAATTGAAATATATTGTGTATCTTTATTGCTAGTAAAATTGGCATTAATTTTTTATCAACAAAGATTACAGCTACAGTTGGAGTTAGTTAAATAGTATAATTAGTATCATTTCGATATTTTTTTTTTAAATTTCCCCGACAAATCAACTTAATATATCAGAGTACAGCCTTGACGCAGGTCACAACACAAGGGACAAAGGCCATTTGTCTTTCTTCTCTTATTTTTATTTATTTAAATGACAGCAGATACATAATTACATACAACCTGAAAAATGTAACCTCATTTCTGAGATTGAGACAGTAAAATTCCTCAATGGAGTTAGAACATCTCCACTATTGCTTTTTTACATGCCCTCAAATCCATGATTTCACACGAGTTCTTTTAACAGATACCGCTTACACTATACAAAAATCTTAAAGCGAAGTTAAGTAGCTTAGGATTTGTTATCACAAAGAAAACAAGAACCTGGGTCTCTTCCATAATATTTATACCAGAGGCATTGCACATCAAGGTTCATCATGTACATCTATAGCAGGGCTTTTCTTCTTCCTATCACTAAAGCTAGCACTTGAAATTAAGCTTGGAAGACAACACTGCACGGACCTCATTGGTTTCTCCTTCCCAGTGAAGATGCCTCCATTAGGAGTCTTTTCACTACTACAGACAGAGTTAGTTCCATATGGGGTACCATGTGCTGACTTTGGGGTGAGGTCAAGTACAGTCGGTTTAGCTTCCATGTTTCCGTTAGCCATGTTCTGATTGCCTGATGTATTTAGGTTGTCAACATCTTCATTTTCGTGTCTGCTGTTCTCTCGGAATAGTTCAGCTAGTTTCTTTTTCTTATCTGTTGGGGATGGTTCAGGTAAGGAACCAGGCATTCTGTCCTCAAAACGAGCTAGTTTCTTTATGTTATCGGTTGGGGATGGTTCAGGTAAGGAACCAGGCATTCTGTCTTCAAAACGAGCTATGTTGATTTGAGGGGTTCCAATGGATAAGTGATGGACTGGAGTGTTGCCGCGGGATGGGGTAAAATCTGCAAGACAGACAATGAATACAACAAATTTTGATGGGGAAATTGAACAAACAAATATTTCTGCATGTCTAGCTTCTGCATTCTTCATTGCTCATTATACAGTTAAGTAAACAACCATATAAAATCCAAAAACCATTACTATATACAAAGGTATGGAACTTTCTTCCCATGACCCACGCATGCAAGACAAAAATGGTTAAAGCATTTTGTATTCTTACCACCATTGACACTATAAAAATCATCCTCACAATCTGACTCTAACCAGGGTTGAGAATCAAAAAAAATTTCCTCTTTGCTACCTGCAAAAGAAAAAACAACACAAAATTCAACTTGAAGCACAATATAGGCATAAAGAGTAACTTATAGATATAAATGAGACCAACCACTAAAGTGACACATGCCCCCCAAACATCATTTCTGACCTATCACCAATATTGATATTTTCTCCTCTTTCTTGAACTAACTTGTAACGAGGGAGACTAGCAATGCTTTGCATTGCATTGCAGCTTTATTTTTATTTTTTAAAAAAATCCAAGTGGATGGAAAACCTATATCACACTTGCTACATTTCTACTATCACTTCCATACCCAAAAGGGGACATGGAATCATGACCATTGCACAGCTCCAATGGCTGTTTGGTAAGATGTTTTGAGCAACAGTTTTCAATGTTTAAACAACATTACACGTATTTTTACACACTTTTTCACCCACACGAATTTCTAAAAAATACAAACAATGTTACTAGAACAACATTACCAAACGGCCAAATTTTAAACTGCAATTCAGTTTTAGAAAAAAGAAGGATGCTAGAAAGCTAAAGGTTTGATGAGATAGAAAAAGGGTTAACCAAAATACACAAGTGCAACAGAGAATGTTTTAAGGGCTATTCTCATTGGACATACTAGATCAAATGGAAAAGCCACTTCGCTAAAATGTTGAGAGTAATATGCCATTAATGTTCACTTTTTATGAAACCATACAAGTGACTAGAGACCAAACATGATTTTTACCTTCATATTGTTGGGGTGGTAATCCTTTAATTTCTCCTGAAAATATTCCATCTAATTTCATGATATTAACTGTATCATCTTCTTTCTTAGCAAATTACTTAAATCTGACTTACCCTTCCACATCCTATACTGTGGTCCATCCATCACTCAGTCTAGCGTACAAATTTAATCCTCAAGAGTCACTAACACCACACCCAAGATGCATCTCATTAATATGGGCCTAAACTAAAGGCCTATAGATATACACAATTTTCAAAGAGGGGGTGGGGGGACCAGTTGTCTAATCAGACAACTATAATGAAAGGAAAATATTAGTTGGAGACAATACATATTCTGTATCTACCGAAAGCTCGACATTGTAATGAAAGTACAGGACAAGGGTTTTCTACAAACCCCGAGTTTACCTAGAAGGCATCTAGAATTTTAGAGTTCACACCTTGCCACAGTAAAACAAAGGCTTACTTCCCACTCTGCTTCACCAATAGCGAGTTCCTGATATAACAAAAATCTTCATTTGAACATGTGGGGTTTTTTCTCCACATCTTATAACATCATCCACACAACACTTCTGAGATACAAAATCCATAATCCCTATGCCAGCAGGGCAACCACATGGTATTTTGTTTATCACTAGGAAGGAATTATTAATAAAAATAAAAAGAAGGTTTACTCAATTGTTTTACCACCCCAATTTTATGCAAAAAGACTATTCCCAGTTTATTCTCAAAAAGCTTTCATCAATCTCATATTAGTCTTCCTTACAACACCACTCTAAGAATCGAATCTAACAGCTCTGAACAGCTTTTTTTGCTTTGATTGTTCTTCATAACAATCAGAGCCTATTAGCCAAAAGAATAAAAGAAAGCCTTTCTTCTCAAAGAAGTCCATAAACATTTATAGACTAATAGAAAAAAAACCCAAGGAGGAAGATCATATTCAGAAAGTGCAGTTAAACAAATGGATTTATTTATAACCAAAAGTGAAACTTACTGATTGATAAATGAATGGAATAAACCGATTCAAATCATAAAAGACTAGCAAACAAAAAAGATATATGAAAATTGAAAAAATCCAATCTAGCTAATGAAATCAACAAGGAAGCGTGTCAAATACTGTGTGGCTAAGACTAACAAATGTAATAGTTGAATATAAAAAAACAATTTAAAAAAAAAAAAAAAAAAAAAAAAGATGATTTCTTCAAACATGTAGAAAATGAAAAAAGTAATCCATAGAGACCCCACATCCCATTTCATTATAGATCAAACATCACTTAAAATATCAAAGCAAAAAGAAACAGAGAAAATATTATACAACGTAATAAACCATCAGATATAGTAGAAAATTTGAAAAACAAAAAACACCCATCTGATTTCTTGCACCATATAATCAAATACAACTTCTTCTTTTTTCAAAGAAAGCTATGCTTTTTACATAGAAGAAGAAGCATACCGTAGACTCTGGGGGTTGAGAGAGAAGGCGACCACTGAGACTTAACAGAAACAACGTTGTTGAGGATAATCGGACGGTCACCATTGGTGGGAATTTCCTTGATGGGTGAGGGAGGAATGACAAGCTTGTCGTCTTTGGCGGAGCTAGAGTTTCTATAAATCGATACACACGAACCCATCTCTGTCTCTCTCTCTCTCTCTCTCGCTCTCTCTATATCAGTCTGATCATCATGAACACAGAGAGACTCTTAAAAAAAACAAAACAGCTTTTACAGAGTGGGTGAGAGTGAAGAAGAGAGAGGGTTTTTGGCGTTATGTAAAATACTATAATAAAATACTATAATAAAACTTTAAAAGGCAGTGTATCTGAAATAGCTCTGAGAAGAAAGAGAGAGAGAGGCCTTTGAAAGTTGAAAGGTAAGTTTATATTTATCAAAGTAGGAGTCTATCTCGTATTGTGTTTTTGTGAAATGTGACTGGTGACTGGTGAGAGTGTTATAGTGTATTTACAGAGGTGGGACCTACTCTGAAAATTGTTTCTGTGTGCATGTCACTCTTTCAGTCTTTCAATTACTTTTCTTTCTTCTTTTTTTCAATAAATATATGTGATTTAATTTTTTTTTTCCACAATTACTTGCGTAATGTCAAATGTGTTAGGATTAGGTGGAAAAATAAATCAGTTATTAAATCATACGAAAGTGACATTATTTTTGTTAAAAACTTATCATCTTAGAAAAATTATATAAAAAAAATTGTGCTATCATGTATCTAAAATAGAAAATAATTTTGTAAGTGACATTATCAAACATGAGAGGAGAGTCTAGTGACACAATTTCATGCTTCAATTTTTATCATAACATATTGTGTGGTTATTTATAAGTGGTGAAAAAAAATAATGATTCTTTTTTTTTTTTTTGAGGGAAAAGAAATAATGATTCTAAGTAAAATAACTTGTCAATTACTTATACGAGATCAGTTATTAATCATACGAAAGTGACATTACTTTAGTTAAAAACTTATCATCTAAGAGAAATTATATAATAAAAAATTACAAATAAAATTTTTTTCTGTCATATATATAAAATATAAAATAATTTTGTAAGTGACATTAGCAAACATAAGAGGAGAGTCTAAATGACGCAATTTCATGTCACAATTTTTGTCCTAACATATTGTGTAGTTAATTATAAGTGGTGAAAAAAAAAAAGTAATGATTCTTTTCTTTTTTAGGGAAAAAATAACGATTCGAAGTAAAAGAGTTTGTCAATTACTTATAGTCAACCATATCAACAAGTTGTGACAAAAAATTATAATAAATAATATAGTTCTAAAAAAAACTATTAACTGGTAATGATTTGGCTGTATAACTATGTTTTCATGTTGTGAATTGCGTTGTTTGTAACTCTGTATTATTTATCTTTTGGGGAGAGTGAAGTTTTCTAAATGGCTTTAATTTATATATTAAAAAAATGGCTTTAATTTATTTGTTGGGAGGATTGATGTGTGTATACTAGTGGTGAGCGTGTGGGTGGGTGTGGAGATGAAAGGTTTAGCTGTTTAGTTGACTTGACAATATTGAATCATTAAGTGCAATTTAATTTTCTTTCTTAAAAAGAGGAAAAGATTTTTCGGATAAGTAATATTAAGATGAAATCATACATTGATTTAGGCATGGTTATCTCCTAAACGTCCATCTTCATTTCAAAGTGATTGTGATTGGTAATGTACCTATTAGGCTACCACCGAAAATGGACTTCACATACCTATTTTTTTTCCAAAAGAAACGTTGAAAGCAAGAAAATCTTGTATATACTTAGGCACATGGATATTATTTCAGCCATTTTTTTTTCTATAATAATTATAGATATTCTAAATATATATCTCTATAATTGACAAAAAAACTAAAAATATCTGGCACAACCTAACCAATTTTTTGGTATTTTTTGGGGCAGTTGGCAAAGGATAGATTTCACCATAAAATAAAAGAACAAAAATGGGAAAAGGGTGCTGTAAATTAAAAAATAAAAAGTAGTATAACTATAAATAAATAAAAGGGAAAAAATATAATTCAAAAGAAAAGAAAAGAAGGAAACCATAGAAATTGGAATTGTCAAGGAAAGACAGCGAACACGCTTGGAACAACGGTCACTATTCACCAGCCTTGACCTAACACGTTTGGGACACGCCATGGTCATAACTCAAAAAGGCTGACCCCAGCTTCTGATTTGGAAAAGTGCATAATCTAATTTTGTACTGATTACCGAGCTAATAATCATGTGGAAATTATGTGCATGTCTAATTAGTACTATAAGAAATGAATTCCCACCAATTCTGAAATGGTGGAATTAGTATTACCACATTAACTTTGAATCCATTCCACAACTTTGAATCTCATGCTTTATCATACTTTCTAAAATGCCAGCATAAATGTCACAATTTTGTTTAGTTCCTTTCTTTTCTCTTGGATTAACAAAAAGGGCCACAGATTTAGCATTTTGTATAGCCTTTAGGCTCAAGTTTTTGCAACAATTTTATAGAAGAGTGCATGCCAAAATATGCTCAACTTTGGTATACTAGAGCTTGAGCTGCAAATGTCGGTAAAAAAGAAGGAAGAGAACAGAGACACATCATGCACAGAATCCACTTAGCTTGGTCTCAACCACCAGAATGATTGGTAGCAGGGTAGACACGAAATTGCTAGATAAAGTTATAAAGAAAGCTCTAGTCATTTCAAGGTTTCAACTTTCAATTATGACCCATTAATCTCACTTTTCATTACAAATGACAAAATATGGGAAATGTGATTTAGATGGGGAAGTTGGAGTACAGTTGAAAATGATAGAATTAACCAACAGCTTAACTAAATTTCTTCTGAGATGAAGATGTTAGGTATTAGAACAATAGCAATATTTCCATAACTAGTTCAACATGGACCCTGCTAGTAAAAGTAGGATTTATGCATGTGCAAAGATGGGTCCTAAGAAATGAACTTGTATAAATTATAAAACACAATCTCAATGGTTGGTTAGCGGTTTTCATGCTTCATATGATCCAACATGTGGTCTTGAGTTTTTTTTTTTTTTTTTTTTTGGGGTGGGGGGAAGACATGAGGTCTTAAGTTAAGTATTCTAATTATCACTTTGGAGTCACTCTAATGATTTTTCCTTATAATTACCTAGTATTTATGGGTAAGGCACAAAAGGATTACACATTTTAGGGAAAAAATTAGGTATGTATTCTAAGACTTTCGACACTTATGGTAGGGAAAAAATAAATGATATATATACATATATATCAAGTTACTATTAAAATCACTAATAATCGCTTATATGCAGGGACAGCTTCACATAGAGTCTAAGGTGGTGAAAGGACCACCCTAGCCAGGAAAAAAAAATAATTATTATGTATAAATTTAAAAAATTTATGATTTTTTTATCCTTAAAAAAATTTTGTGACCACTCTAAATTTTTTTAGACCCAAAATAATTAAACTTTGACAGTAAAATTGGTTGTAAACTAAGGCTACAACTCCATTCAATATTTTTTTATTGAATGTGATTTTTAACAAATTCACCATTTAATTACATTTTCTTTTAATATTCTCTATACTTACAAAATTTCAAAAAGATCAATAGCTATCATCATCAATCAAATATTTAAATTTCGAGTTGTTGTAATCTAAAATTATATATATATATATATATAAAATAAGTTTTTGGATCGAATAGTAAATAATATCCGATTGACATGAAATTTGACATGTGTTTTAAGAATATAGAGAACATGCAATTCAACGGTTAGATTTTCAAAATATGTAGCAATGTTAATTTGTTTAGTGAGAGTTGTAGCCTTAAGTTATAACTAAGTTTGTAGCCAAATTTTGTACTTAAACTATGGTCCTTTAACAATATATTAGATCCTTACAAACAAAAAAGTAAAAGTCCAAGAAAAATTTTGAAAAAGATGTAGCTCCTATGACGTTTATGTGTTTGTGTGTATGTTTTTTTTTTTTTTTTTGAGTGAGAGTTTCAACCTATGACGTCCAGTTTTGGTGTAGTCAGGAATTGAATCCCAGATCTCTTATAAAACCAAGAGAGACTTTACCAGTTGAGCTAATTGGAATCCACATGTATGTTTTTTTTTTTTTTCGTAAATATATGAAGTTCTATTTTTATTAGATTTTGTATAATTTAAGTTTCTTAATGACCACCCTCAATAAAATTTCTAGAGCCGCCACCACCTAGAAAATTATTGAATACTTCGGAAGTACCATAAATGCGTACTCTCCCCTCTCATATGAATTGTGGGTCTCATCATAAATTTAATTAGTGGAACCTACAGTTATGTGAGAGGGGGGAGTACGTTTTTATGGTATTTCAGGAGTACTCAATAATTATCCCACTACATGTATGGATAAATTTTACCTAATAAACACTGAATCTAAGATTCAAGATTCAACGTACATGCTCACACAAAACACACTCATCAAATCTAGGGTATCATATAATTAGTACCAATTTTTTTGGTTGAATGTGACTATAAAGAGAACATTGTGATCCTGATGTCATCATTATTAAACCCGAACCAACCCGATTAGTCAAACCAGTGAACTAGTGATCCATTACCTAAACCAATTTGAGTCTTTAATTATACAATTTAAGCATATGACTTGATCTGTTGATCAGACCTAGTGGGTTCTTTGTAACATGTTCAAACCAAACAAGTTCTTTAAAATCATTCAATGTTTTTCACAAACTCCAAAACACTTATCTACCTAAATTTAAAATGCTTTGTTTATAAATAGTTTGGCATTTTGGTCTTTTCCAAAAAAGAAAAAATATATGATATTTTATGTGATAGGGTAAACTGGAATTTTCCCCCATAAATTATAGGGACATATACAATCTCCTATTTATACCATATATGAAGGCTGCGTTTGGTTCAATGTAAATTGAATTCCGAGTCTAAAATGAATGCAGGGGAAAATGAATTCCCATAAGGAAAATGAAATCCGGGTGTTCGGTTCTGCAATGGAAAATAGTCCAGAAAACGATTTTCGGTATTTGGTAACATTCTAAAAATTATATTTTCCTACAATTTTTTTCACATTTTCTCAACCATTTTCTCAGCTCCTAAACCATTTGTATAATAGAAAAATTCAAAATATACACTTAACACAACCAAAAATCAAAATAAAAACATCTTTTATTCACAAACTCGGTGAGAAGAGGAAGAAAGAGTGAGAGATTAAGGGAAAGAGAGGATTGGAGTGAATGGAGGCGGCGGTGGCCAGATCGGATGGGTTTGGGGGTGGAGTGGAGTGGGCTCGTGGTTGGTGGCAGCCAGATCGGCAATCGGTGGTGGCGGCCAAATCGACCAGTGCATTGGAGAGGTAGGTCTTGGGTGTTTGTGGATCGGCGATGAGGGAAGGGTGGGCTAGGATCTTCAAGTGTGTGATGCCTGTGAGAAGTGGGCTGGTGGTCGATGACGGCCAGATTGGTGATGGCCAGCAAAAGGGAGAAGAAGCGTTGAGGAAGAAGAGAGAAAAAAAAAAAAAAGTTTGGCCGGTGTGTGATCTAGGCAGTGGGGCGGCGTGATCTAGGCAGTGGGGGTGGCACGATCTGGGCTAGTCGAAGGGTTGTGCTCTCTCTCTCTCTCTCTCTCTCTCTCTCTCTCTCTCTCTCTCTCTCTCTCTCTCTCTCTCTCTCTCTCTGTGAGTGCAGGAAACCATTTAAAGGTAAAATAGAAACTGAAATTCATTTCCGGCTTGGGAGGGGTATTTTACAGTCAATGCGAAAATTGATTTTCGTTTGACCCAATTTTCTGTGCTTACCAAATACATAGGCTGATGTAAAATGATTTCCTAAAATCATTTTTAGCCAAAACAAATGCAACAGAAATTGAAGATGTTTTTGACTTTTTGTTGATTTTGTCTAACACTAGCACCTAAGTTTTTTAAAACACACATTTTCCCGCATCATTATTCCAATATATGTTTGTTAATTAATTTTATATAAAATCTCCTATATTTACCCCATTAATTAAAATATAGACAAAATTTAGTTACAACATAGGTTATAGCCTCTACAACTAATTTTGTAAAAATTTTGCAAACATGAAAGATATAAGAAAAAAAAAATGTAATCCAATGATTATTTTGTCAAAATTCACTTCAAATAAAAAGATATTAAGTAAGATTGTAATCTTAAGTTACAACTAACTTTGTAACTAAACTTTATTATTAAAATGCCTCACATCATATTTTCTTTATATATTATAATAAATAATTTTATATAGTCATAATAAATGCCTATTAAGAGCTACGTTAATTAATAAATTCTATATTTATAATAAAATAAAATAGATAAAATATCATATTTTGTTAAATTTTTAACACGAATTAATGACTAATTAAATTTAAGAATCAAGTAATATCCACCAGTTCCTCAAAAAAAAAAATAAAAAAAAATAACATCCACCATGATTGACAATTTGACTGTTAATAAGCAAGGTGCCTATTGCCGATCAACAACGTCCCATCAAAAAAACAACAACAACAACAACAACAACGTCCCATCAGAAAAACAACAACGTCAACTTTAAGAGCCCGAAGCCCACATTTACATGGAGGTAAAGGGGTGGCCTTTATTAACACTGAATAGCATTCATTTCCTGAGAGACGGGTTTGGTCTCTATCTAACTTCCCCTTTTCTTTTAATCTTTCATTTCTTTTATACGAATAATGAATTCATAGCTTAGGACATGTAATAATTATTTTTATGGTTAACTATTATTTAGTTTGATAATTTTTTTATTATAGGAAATAATTATTTCTTAAGAATATTTATTTTTTAAAATGAGGAATAACTATTCATTTTAAAATAGTTGTAAATTTGTAATAACTATTCCTTAATAGGTATAATAATTTCTAAAATTAATATATTTCTAAGTAAACAAACTTTTGATATACACATAACAATTATAAAAAATAAAAAATAATTAAAAAAATGACTCATATCTCTCTTAAATTTAAAAAATATTATATTTAAGGAAATATGATTACGTATGAGTAAATATTTCCTAAAATAGATCTTAAATTTTATTCTAATATTATAACTTACAACCAAACTTATGAATATATTTAGTTATTCCATTTTGACACATTTTATTTCTAGTAATAAAGATTACCATTTCTATCATAATTCTCATTCAATGTACCAAATGTACCCTTAGAGCATTAGCATCAGACAATTCTAATTCTACTCTATTTTACCATTCCAAAAAGCCACTTTATTTATACCATCTCATTTTGCAATACCTCTTACATCCCAAAACTCTATTTTATTAAAATATTATTTTTTAATCTTTCATTATTATTTTTTTCTAACCAAAACTTTTGGTTTTCCTAGGCTTTTCCAACGGTCTTTTTTTTTTCCTCTCTTTCTCCCTCAACCTCTAGCACCAGTTCAACACACAAAGCCACACACCACACAGACCCATGATACACCAATCAACCTATTCAAACCCATCACCACACACACACACACACACACACAAACCATCAAACCTTAAACACCCAAAAACCCATCGGAACAAACACAAACAAAAATCCACACAAACACACACACACACACACAAACAAACCTAGAAACCTTAAAAACACACACACAAACACAAACACAAACCCATCGGAACAAAAACCCAAAAAAAACCCAAAATCCCACAGGAACAAAAACCCATATTAAAAAAAAAAAAAAAAAAACTCATCGGAAACCCAGAATAACCAGCCACAACAAAGCCACACACACAAACCACAAACCATCAACAGAGCCACCGATCAACAAACCCACACTGCCGATTTGAAACCCAGGTCGTCAAAAATACCCAAAAATCATCACCGGAGCTACCGATGATCAACCCAAACGATCCACCCACCAAATCAACAGATCCGCCATTTCAAACCCACTGATCAACCGATCCAAACCCACCATCAACCGATCCCAGCCACAACGATCCAAACCCAACTTGCCGATCCATGCTAATCCAACCTCCAACCTCAAAAATCCAAAACCTAGCACCAGTGCAATGAGAGAGAGGCCATGCGATGAGAGATGAGAGAGAGGCCGTGTGAGATGGGTGAGAAATTTCGAAGATGGGTAAGAAATTTCGGTGATGAAGCTTCAGAGGGGATAGAGCAGATGGAGAAACAGAGAAGGAAGAGAGAGAAGATAACAGAAAAATGAGAGGCCATGAGAGAGAAATTTCGGGTGAAATAGGAGGAGTAAAATATAATTTTATTTTTGCAATACTGTGAACAATACAATTTTATATTTAGAATTGTATTGTAGCAGTATTGCAAAAAAATTTGCAATACTGCCGTTTACCATTCCCTGATGCAAGAGTTTTTTAGGCTTAAAATGCCAAATTTCCCTTAGATATGGCATTAGCATTCCCCAATATTAATGCTCTTAGTATTTAGGAAAATTATTAGGTACTCCCGGAATACCATAAATGTGTGCTCCATTCTCTTCACATGAATGGCGAGTCCAACCATGAATTTAATTAGTGGGACTCACCATTCATGTGGAGAGGAGGGAGTACACATTTATGGTACTCCGGGAGTACACAATAATTTCCCCTTAGTTTAACACTCCAAATATACTAAGATGTCGGATCAAGTCTCACAAAATTTTCTTACCCTACTTTATAGGTTTTATACTTTTATAACATTTTCATTGCATCATAAAGCCAACATAAGTAATTTTAATATTTTACTCTTCCTTAATTCATTGAGTCTCGACTTCAAATTCTTAGCAAAACTTGAACACCTAGCCATTTTAATTTCATACTAGTGGGTTCCAATTAACTCAATTAGTAAATTCTCTTGTTGTTAGATAAGAGATTTGAGGTTTCTTGCCTACACCAAAACTAATCGGTATCTTAATTTGATGATAAATAGCAATCATCAAGAGCGAGACAAAAAAATTCTTTCCATTCTCTTATTTCAAAGTTTAAATAAAAATGAATTGAGTAAATAGGATGGAAGAACAATTATTTTTCACAATTTTTTTATTTTTCTCTCAAAACCTCAATTTTTTAATTTTGCCATAAATTGGACAAGATCAAGTGGAAATGATTAATAAAAATTTGTTCCCCAATCCCCATAATGCCCCATTATACCATCCATACGAGTCAAGGAGGGGTGGTATATTTATACTATGTTGGTTAGGGTGATTTTAGGGAGGATGGAAAACATACAGAGGAAAAGTGGGTGGAAAACAGTGTTTTCCACTGTTTGGCAAAAGAAGGAAAATACTGAGGATGGAAAACTCGAGAGAAAGTTTTCTCTCTTAGGCCCACAAATCTTATCCTCCCAAATCGGGAGGAAAATTGTAGGGAGAAAAGTGGACTTATGGCATTTTTACACAAATGCCCTTTGGAATCAAGTTGAAAAAAAAAATAAAAATAAAAAAAAAAAAAAAAAGAAAAAGAGAAGAAAAAGAGAGAGCGTTGGAGAATTAGAGCTGCGCTTGCTAGTGTTGGAAGCCTAGAACGTTCTTGAATGAGGGAGACAAAGCAAATAAAAGAAGGGGGATAGAGATAAGGACAACGTGTGGAGGAGAAAAACAAGAAAAAAAAAAGGGAAAAAAAAATGAAGGCTGAGAAAGGAGAAATAATATAAAGAATAAAAAATCTTGAGAAATGTTACCACAATATTTTCACAATAAATTTTAAGCAACAGGTTGTTATTAGATTAATATTGGTGAGTAAAAAAAATAATTTCAGTGATGGGTTCAAATTAAAACTAGTAACAACTTTCCACATAAATTTTGTTGTGAAAGTATTGCAAAAAATGTTGTGGACGTAACACTTCTCATTAAAAAATATA
>JAXUIC010000299.1:0-45845 GCA_035136125.1 Quercus rubra
TAATACAGTTTTGAGTTTAATTATGTTCATGATAACTGGCTTGTGTATGCCATTTCACTTTGTCTTCTTCCTCATTCTGGAGATGTGATCTTTTCCGTTAAATGGCATTAAATGGCTTCTTGAGTTTAAGATCCAGCTCTTGGGCCATCCGAATTAAAAGAAAAGAGAGAGAAAACAAAAGTGATGTTGCTGGCTAGTTGATTGCAGCAATCTAATTTTTCTTTATTGGATAATTAAAAGAAGTAAGCTGTGGTTAGAGACAGGAGACAAGATTTGTTTATGAAAATGTTGTAAAGGTAGTTGATATCTAGTAGAAGAGAGAGAGAGAGAGAGAGAGAGAGATATCTCCCAAGAGAAATGGAAGACTTGTATTTAGGGAAGACAATTTGTGTTTGTGTGTCAGAATTGTGTCGTGTCAATTTATGATTTTTTGACTATATAAGTTGATACTAACCCAACAAGTTTATTAAGCGGGTCAACATTTCTCAATCTTAAAATGACCTGTTTATTAAACTGGTTAATCATGTTGACTTGTTTATCATATTTTATTGGAAAAAATTTTTTTTTTTTTTTTTTTTTTTAGTATTAACCCAATTGATCAAAAACTACAAAAAACCAAATAGATAGTTTTAAAAAAAAAAAAAAAAAATCAAAAACTAAGGAATAACTATATCACAAATAATCATTCAAAACTAAAATACTCAATATCACAAATAATTATTCATAATATGTCAGAAAATAAACCACAGTAACTAATAAGTTTATATATCTGGGGTTTTGAAGGATATACTGGTAAAACGACATTTGATTAAACGAGTTAGACGGGTCAAATAGGTTTTGTGGATTGGACACGAATACGACACGTTTATTAAACGGATTAATTGTATTAACTCGAATATAACACGAATTTGTTAAATCTCAATCCATAACCTATTAATTTCGTTTCGCATTCACGAGTTTTGTTAGATTTTGTCACCTCTACTTGTACCTATTACCTATAGAGTAAATATAGGAAAAAATGCCCATTGACCCCCTAAACTTTGGACTAGTGGCCAAAGCACCTTTTGAACTTTTATATTAGCCAATTTACTCCTTAAACTTTATAATGTTGCCAAATCAATACTCCAATTAATCTCCCATTAAGGTACTAATGGAATAGTCACGTGACTCTCACGTGTACTTTAAAAAACAAATCAATACCATGAATTTGAGACCCAACGGAAAAAGAAGAAAAACCTTGCTTTGACCGGCAGATGGGAGAGAGAGAAACGGTAACAAAACTGCATTAGAAAGAAAGAAAGAAAAAATACCAGAGGTGAGAGGCGGTGACAATGGTGGTTGTAGAATGGCACGGTGGGTCTAAGCATACAAACTAAGCCGATTTATTTATCCTTCAGTGTTCGCTTTGAACCGACCTTAATAACCAGAGCATGGCCGTTCTCCTGGGCGCAGGGCCGGCTCAACACTAGATGCAAGAGATGCAATCGCCTAAGGCCCCAAATAAAAGAAGGCCCCACTTGTAAAAAAAAAAATTTTATATATAATATACTTATTTATATATTTTAGTTAAAAAAAATTTTAAGCATTTTTATTGGTCAATAAAATGCATTAAAAATGCCCCATTGTATCCTAAAATGCAAAAGATTAAAACGAAAAAAAAAAGTCAAAGTTCAACTAACACAATTAAATTTTAGGAGACAAATATATTAACTCATTCTTGAAATATGCTAAAATTAAAATTAATAGTAGACAAATTCATTAATAATATAACGTAATTGTCTTGAAATATGTTAAAATAGAGATTATAAATATAAAAAAAAAAAAAAAAAAAAAACCTCTCATCTCTCTGCCTCTCCATCTATATTCTTACCGTTTTACTTTTCTTTTCTTCATCTTCATCTTGATTTTTGATCTTTTTCCATCAAAGCATCAACTCAGTCAGCCCTCTAGCTTAAAATTTTTCTTTGTTGATTCCTGCATACCACTCTACCAGACACCAGCCGGCAGTCACAGAAGGTATTCCGTATTCCTCTATTCTGAGTTCTACTTCAGTTCTTTCTTCCCCTCTTTCTCTTTGTCTAAAGACTCAAGAGTCTTTTATTTCTTTAACTTATATTATATATATTTTTAGTTTGTTTCATTTCATCATTTCACCGCACTGGCGCACTGCACAACTGTTTGATGGATGGGCATGGGACACGTTTTTTGTTCTGCGGCTTCTGCCCCTCTGTGGGCCATTTTCTACTTTAAAACTTAGCCATATAAATAGGAGAAAAGGCTGATCCAGATGGTTCTCATTGTCAATTTTTTTTTAATAGGAGTACAGAATACTGTGGTCAATAGGACAGATTATTAAATAGGAGTTGACTAGTTGTGTCTACACAGCCTTGAATCTTGATCCGGCTGGAGTTCATGGTTCTCAATTTGTTTTTTAATAGGAGTACTGTGGTCAGTGGGCTGTCAAGTCACGTGACAACCCACTGACCACAGTTTTTTTTTTTTGGTTATAGAAATATAAAGACCAAAGAAAGTTATTTAGTGAGGATTTGGTCCGAATGTTTCTCAACTTTTATTTATTTATCTATAATATGATACTTTATCTATCATTATAAATTATTATGTCAATTAATAATTTGTATTATAGTGACACTAATTTATTAAATCATGTATTAAATTAATTTTTATTTGTGCAGGTTTAAACTTTCAAGTGGTCATGGCTTTAGAAAAATTGCAATAATCAGGTTCTATTGTTCTATACTTTAAATTTTATTTTTAGTTAAATTATCATTTTTAATTATAAATTGTGTTTTATTTATCTATAAATATTTTCTCATTATAAATGTCTACTAGAAAATATTTATCCGGATATGAAAAACTTCTTAAAAAGAGAAAAATTGAAAAACAAATTGAATCTCAAAAAGGATCTATGGATAAATTTGTTACTAGTATTAAAAAAAACACAATAGAAAGTTTGGGTGAAATATTACAAATGAACAAGAAACTTATCAAAAAGAGTTGGAAGATGATGAAATTATACAACAAAAAGAGAATAATGAAAATAGTCCTAATAATGTTGAAACATTCGATGTAACAATAATTGATAATGAAAAACAAAATAATTTAGAAGAAAATGAAAAAATGACTAACCTACTTACTAATAATATCTATGATCCAAGTCAATGGGAAAATATTGATACAAAATTAAGAGATTTATTAGTAGAAAAGGGTCCAATTAGAGAGAATGATCTAAAATTTCCTTTAGATAAAGAGCGTAGACATTTTTCTACTACATTTTATTTTAAAAAGTTATCAAATGGGGAGAAATTTGATAGAAGATGGCTAGTGTATTCAAAAGATTTGGATAAAGCATTTTGTTTTTGTTGCAAGCTGTTTAATTCAACAACACATGGTAATTGTACAAATCAACTTACTAATGAAGGAACTAATGATTGGAGAAATATTAGCAATAAGATTAAAAATCATGAAACAAGCAAAGAACATGTTACTAACATCAATGCTTGGATTGATTTAGAAATGAGATTATTGAAAAATAAAACAATTGATAAAAATTTCCAAGAACAAGTAAACAAAGAGAAAGATCATTGGAAAAAAGTGTTGTTAAGAATTATTGCTGTAGTAAAAAATCTTGGAAAAAATAATTTGGCCTTTCGAGGAAAAAATGAAAAGATCTATCAAGAAAATAATGGAAATTTTTTAAGTCTAATTGAAATGATTGCAGAATTTGATCCAGTAATGCAAGAACATGTTCAACGTATTCAACATGGTGCAATTCATAATCATTATCTTGGACATAATATACAAAATGAATTGATACAATTGTTAGCAAATGAAATTAAAGGTAAAATTATTAAAAAGATTAAGGAAGCAAAATATTTTTCAATTATACTTGATTGTACTCCAGATGTAAGTCATCAAGAACAAATGACTCTAGTATTACGATGTGTGAATATTTCAACTAGTCCAATAAAAATAGATGAGCATTTTGTAGAATTTTTAAAAGTAGATGATACTTCTGGAAAAGGTCTTTTTAATGAAATTATAAGTGTAATAAAAAGTCTTGAACTTGATATTAATGATGTACGTGGACAAGGATATGACAATGGGTCTAATATGAAAGGAAAAAAACAAGGGGTACAAAAAAGAATAATTGATATAAACCCTAGAGCATTTTACACACCGTGTGGTTGTCATAATCTTAATCTTGTGCTATGTGATGTGGCCAATTCTTGTCCCAAAGCTATATCTTTTTTTGGAGTAGTACAACGTATATATACATTGTTTTCTTCTTCCACAAAGCGATGGAAAATTTTACAAGATAATGTTTCAAGTTTAACTCTTAAACCATTGTCACAAACACGTTGGGAAAGTCGAATTGAAAGTGTAAAAGCAATAAAATTTCAAGCTTTAGAAATAAGAGATGCTTTGTTACAATTAGCAAAAACAAGTGAAGATCCTAAAACAAAAAGTGAAGCTGATTGTTTGGCAACATATGAGCTTGAAAGTTTTGAATTCTTGTTAGGTATGACTATTTGGTATGATATATTATTTGCTGTTAACTCTGTTAGTAAAAATTTACAATCAAAAGACATGCATATTGACATTGCCATAGATCAACTAAAGGGTCTCATATCTTTTTTTAAAAAATATAGAGAAGATGGATTTACATCTGCTATGATTTCATCTAAAGAGATTGCAATCAAAATGGAAATAGAGCCTATATTTCATGAAAAACGTATAATTCGTAGAAAAAAACAATTTGATGAGAATGTCAATGATGAGATAACACAATCTGCTGAAGAATCTTTTAGAATTAATTATTTTTTATATATAGTAGATCAAGCAATTTCATCAATTGAAAGTAGGTTTGAACAATTTCAAATATATGAGGATATTTTTGGTTTTTTATTTAATTTTGAAAAACTAAAAGCACTAGATGATAATAGTTTGAAAAAATATTGTCTTAATCTTGAAAGTTTTCTCAAACATGATGTTTATTATGATATTAATGGCTTAGATTTATATTCAGAACTAATAGTTTTAAAAGAAGTTGTGCAAATAGATGAAAATACTCCAATTAATGTACTTAATTATTTAAAAAGACTAGATTCTTTTCCAAATGCATATATTGCTTATAGAATATTACTAACAATACCTGTTACGGTTGCATCTGTAGAAAGAAGTTTTTCAAAATTAAAATTAATAAAATCTTATTTAAGGTCTACTATGTCACAAGAAAGATTAAGTGGATTAGCTATATTATCAATTGAAAAAGAAATGTTAGAGGAACTTAAATACAAAAACTTAATTAGTAATTTTGCATCTCAAAAAGCAAGAAAAATAGATTTTAAATAAAAAAATTCAATATATAAATATATTTTATTTTATTAATATTTAATTATAAAAAGGCCCATTTAAAATTTTCGCCTAAGGCCCCAAAACTTGTTGAGCCGGCCCTGCCTGGGCGTTGGTGATGCTGATATTGTTGAACCTGAAGCTGTGATTCCATATGGGGTTTGAACCATTTGTTGTGTCAAGCTCTATTCTCTTCTGTCCGTGAATTTTGACATTGCTGTTATTGCCAATCCAAACAACGGCGTAAGCTCTTGTTTCTCTCAGTCTATTTACCCTCATCAATCCATTGGCTAACTCAATTACAACCACTAAATCTAAACTCCTATCCGTAATAAGGTGTAGCTTTTGGAAAGATGGATCTTAAGGTGAATATATATATATATATATATATATAATTATATATAGACACACATATTCACTTGCTAGTTTTTGTATTGGGTTTGATTTAATTTTTGGATTGAGATTTCTGTGAGACGGCGAGACAACAGCAGGATAAAGCACTGGACATCGTGGTGGTTGTGGTTCTACCGCCTCTCTCACTCTGCTCTGTGCCGATTAGACCAATGTTTTTCTTCTTTCTCCGTTGGGATTCAATTTCATGGTACTGATGAGTATGTTTTTTTAAAGTACACATGACTCTCACGTGACTATTCCATTAGCACATTAATGGAAGATTAACCGAAGTATTGATTTAGTGGCAGTGTAAAGTTTAAGGAATAAATTGGCCAATATAACAGTTTATGGGATGTTTTGACTATTAGTCCAAAGTCCAGGGGGTTTATGAGAATTTTTCCCATAAATATATATGGATGCATACAACCATGATACGTGTCATTTTGACAAATCATAAGATAACAATATGTATTAGAACTCCTCTATTTCTTCTTATTTTCATTTGAGTTATTACCTATTATTTCCTAATAAAGCCCACGTGAGAGCAATTAATTTCTCACATAAATATTTTAAGACAATAAATTTCTCTTCATAACTTTTCATTCTCATTTAAGCAACCTAATAACGAAGACAATAATAGTTATTACTTCTTAATAAAGCCTATTATTAGGGCAATAGATTTCTCCCATTATGGTTTTAAGACAATAAATTTGTACTCATAAATTTTTTGGTAGCTAAAGTGGTGAAAAAAGGAGGAGAAGAAGTTATTAGTTGGAGAAATGCTATTATCCATAATATATATTTTTACAACTAATTATAGGTTGTTGTTTGTTGTTGTTATGGCTAGGCAAAAAAGTAATTTTAGTTGTGAATTTAAATTAGAACCAATAACAACTAACCATCTATGATTTGTTGTGAAAATATTATAGACGTAGCACTTCTCTATTTGTTATTAATTAAATATCTTTTCTGGCATCTTTTTGTCTTCTATTCCTGTTATCATTGTCATTTGGGTTACCTATTATTGAAGACAATAGCTTTAGTCCATTCTATCATTTCGGTCAAAAAAAAAAAAAAATACAAAAAAAAAATACAAAAAACTCTCTCCATAAACTCTCTCCACGCATTTAAGACCTCTGTCTAATGCACTAACAGCTGAGCTGGTTGGCTTTCTTGTGTCATCTATAAAATTTATATTTTATTTATTTTAATTTTACAAGATTAATAGTTTTGCTTTTTATTTTATCACTATTTACTTAATAGTATTTTCTAAATTGATTTGTGTTCAAGAATCATGCTTTTATATCAATAAATGTGAATATGAAATTCATAATTTATTTTGAAAATGATTTTATTGGAAAGATTAATAAGCACAATTTTTTAAAACTTGTTGTGGGGGGCAAAAGCTTGAACTCTTATATTGGACCTTAAGCCCCATTTACCAACAAGAATACGTCCGAGGAGGAGTAAATGTTTGGAAATGTTCGAAGGCACTGGTTCGAGGGGGTTATCATCCTCGGACCTGACGAATGTCAGTCAGGTGAGCTTTTGCTTGACTTGGGTAAGCTTCCAGGACATTCCAGCAACGAAGATAGACTTTAGATGTGTAAAGAAGGGATAAGAACACGAAAATATCTTGGGAAAAAGCTGCTACCACCGTATTAAATACACTATAGCAGCTTTCCTGACCGCATTAATGTGGAAAAGACCTCTGAACAGTGTTTTCAACCACTACCGCGTACAGAAAACCAGAAAAGCTGCTCAAATATGACAGATATTTGAGTGCAGGGTGGGATGGTAAATAAGTGGACGATGGAAATGGATTGGAATGGACTATATAATTGGGGAAACCCTCCATAAGTGGGGATGTGAAAAATACTGGTAGAGAAATATTGGAAGAGAATTACTGTAGCACAGTGAAGAACTAACTTTCAAGAATAGCCAATTCATCTAAAAACTTACTCCTCGGACATATATTCCATCTTGAATTATGTGTCTTTTTCTCCTCGGACAAGCTTAAAACCACGATTAACCGTTATACAACTTATTATAAACCTAGTTCTTTCACCCACTCTCTTACAAATTTATTGTATTGAGCTTATTGAGCTTACCACCCATTTCTTTTGGGTTTGGGCTGCAATTTGTGACCCTACATTTATTTATATATTATTATTTTCTATTCACTTTATAAAAATAACAAAAATTCACTTGAAAGTTGTTTAAATTGATTTATATTTTTTTAAGGGTAAATTTTCATATTTTTACACATTTAATACATTTATTTATATTTTAATTAATATTAAATTAATTTTGATGTCATCATAGTTTGATTTCAGTTGAATCTTGATTCGACCTTAACAATTTTATAACTCTCATTTCTCTATTTTTTTAAATGGTCTAGATCTAAAAACCATGGTAAAAATAAAAAAACCTTAAATGACATCTCTTTCTCTTACAAATTTTCATTTTCTATTCCAATAAAGATTTAAATGCTTAAATGCTTCTATTTTGTTGTGTTTGTAGTTCTCTCTCTCATTAGGCAATCATGAACTTTTTTTCCTAACTTTTCTAATTGGTTGTAGAATAAATGTATTTATTGCTTGGTCAATAGGAAGTTTAGTTTCTCCCATACACGTAATGACGATAAATGTCTCCCATAAACTTCACACAATTTCCCATAAAAAAGATAGTTTGCATTTAATACATGGGGAAAGAATTTGAACAACCTTTGGGTACCCACAGCTTGATAACCTCAAATATAAAAGTAGAAGAAACATACATTTTAAATGCAACCAAATATCTTTTCTAAGCACCAACGAAATGGAACAAAGGATAATATCTCAGTTTTATTGTTTTGTGCTTGTCTTTCTCTTTGGCTTTTGCCTAAGAGCATTAACATTGGGGAATGCTAAAGTTAAATGTAAGGAAAATTTGGCATTTCAAGCCTCAAAATGCTCTGTATCAGGGAATGCTAAATTCAAGTATTGTAAATTTTTTGCAATACTGCTACAGTGCAATTATATTTTTAGAATTGTATTGTAGCACAATTCTAAACTAAATATTAATTTTTTATTACATTAGTTCTCTCTCCTTTAGACCTCTCTCCCTCTCACTCCCACTCTGTCTCTCTGTCTCCCACTCCGTGCAAAGTCTCTCTTTCTCTCATCTCACATCTTTCTCATTCAAGGCTTGCACTAGAACTGGGTTGGGTTCGTCGTTTGATCTGGGTATGGTGGTGGGTTGGGATCGGTTGATGGGTTTGTTGGAGTGGGTTTGAGGAATGGGTTTGCGGAGTGGTGGGTTTGAGAAATGTGTTTGAGGAATGGGTTCGTCGAAGTGGTGGGTTCGACGAATGGGTTTGTCGGAGTGGGTTTGAGGAATGGGTTTTCTGGGTTTTAGGGATGGGTGTGGTGGGATGCAACCAAATTGGGTTGAGTTTGAACAAGAAAAAATGGAGGGGACAACGAAACTGGAGGGGACTTTAGACGACGCCTTGTGGTTCGTGCTTGGTCGGTGAGGTTTGGGTTCTGCATTTTGGTTAGCGTGGGTCACGATGTGGGTTTTTTTTTTTAATATGGGTTTTTGTTCTGATGGGATTTTCGTAGGCAGTGGTAGTGTGGTGGAGGCGCGGTGGTGGTGATTGGGCAGTGGAGGTGCGGTGATAAAGGTTGAGGGAAGGTGGAGGAGAAAATTGGAAAAAAAATAAAAAGAAAAAATATATTTTATTGCGTAGATATATTATTTTAATGAGTAGATTAGGAAAATAAAAGTTTGGGATGCTGGAGGTATTATAAAATGGCATGGTATAATGATAAAGTGGCTTTTTGGAATGGTAAAATAGAGTAGAATTGAAATTTCGGGATGTTGATGCTCTAAGTAGTTCTTTTATGTTACTGCGCTGGGAATTTAGAGAGCACTATGTAATAATTGTCAACAACCTCAACAACAAACCCCTTGACTACCATTGTAAATCTGGAGATGATGATTTAGGCCCTAAAACTCTTCAATTCAAAGAAGAGTGGGAATTTTCCTTTTACCTCAACATTCGAGAGACGACGCTTTTCTATTGCTATTTTTTATATGAGAACTTCCATGCTACTTTTGATTTTTTTAATGGAGATCCTGATCATCACTTGGATTGTGGTGGGGACCACTGTATTTGGACGGCACAAGAGGATGGATTCTACTTATATCAAATAAAACATAACGAGAATGTCAAGCAACATGATTGGGAACAATAAATATGTAGGTGGTGACAAGTTTACATATCAATTGGCACTTCTTGACATTTATAATGAAGTCGTCTTGGGTTGAAATCCCACTTCTCCATTGTAACTATTGAATTATCCAAAAAAAAAAAAAAAAAAATAAAGATGATGGTTTGTAAATTACTCGAATTCTTAGTTTGAAAAAAAAAACTTTCCCTTTCATGAGATGAGATTTGCATACTATTCTTCAATATTCTCGTTTGTGGAAATTCAATTGACATCAAAGTCACATTCAACCAGAGAATAATTGTGGGTCGATATATTTATTTACAAGGATCTTCTTTGGCGCTCCTTATTATTGATAATACATTTTTGTGCTTTATGGATCTATTTTCATACATATTACACATACATATTAATTGTCTAATTTCATGGACCAAATCCATGTGACATTTTTCTTAGGGAAGATATTGGGGAGTTGGTTTAGAGGGCATAAAACATTTTTTTGCAAACATGCTTTAGTTTACTGGATTTTCCTTGCAAACAACCTTGGAATGTTTGCAAGTAGGGGTTTCTACCTAACTTGACCTGCCGCCACAAAATTCGACTGCTTCAACGGTTAGACGCGGGTCCCAGCCTCCTTAAACCTAACCTCGGCTAGTTGATTGTAGGTCTATTTTAAAACCTATGAAACCCAACCCACTCGAATACATAAATTCTTTTGACGATTTTTCAAAAATTTCAAACCAGATCTGGCAATATCTCGTTGAGATCTAGTCTGGATCCTTCAACATCTGAAGAGATATCTTCATTATTCGATGAAATCTAGGCCAACTCTTGATAGAAATAGTTAAATCTCAGCCTTGGTAACAAAACCCGAAATTGACCAATACAACTTGACACCTAAAGAGATTAGAACCAGCCAATTCGGTGAGTCTTCCAGGTCGATTTTGGGTTCCGTTTTTATCCACTCAAATTTTTAGGGTAGAGTCTAGGTTGGGCACAAACTTGACCCATGGACAACCCTACTTGCAAGCCCATGAGAGCCCATTACATGTTTAGGTTTGGCAATGTGATAGGGCTTCAACTGTTGCAGCTACTCCTTGCATTGTTTGACCTTATACAAAGTGAGAAAAAAAATCCCTACAAATTCTTAATGCACAATGGGTTGTCTTAGACCTTTGCCTTCGTAAGGAGAAGTACAATTAGGTTACAAGAATATTGCTTATTGCCTTCTTTATAAATGTGTGTGTGTGTGTGTTTTTTTAAAATTTTTTTTTTTAAAATTATAATACTTTGCAAAAAAGTTTCCTGAGTGATAATAATTTGAAATAGGGGCAATTACAGTAAACCCACCTATGATTTGGCCCGAAATCACTTTGTATACTTGTGGTTTGAAAATTGTCACTTTATCCATCTATGGTAAGCTCCGTTTGTCTCCTGTTACCCACCTCTGTTAAAAACAAGGGTGAATGTGTATTTTTGCACTCATTTTATGTCTCTCTCATCCCAAAACATAAAAAAAAAACATACAAAAACAAGAGAAATAAAGATAAAAAAGTGTGGGTTTTGTAAAAATTAAGAAAGTTGTCTAAAAAAAAGGAGATGCCGATTTTTTTTTGGGATGAAATTGTATTCATAATAAACACACACTCTAATAAATTAAGTATTTTCTTTCACATATTGGGTTAAGATTGATTGAGAAGCACCTTTGCATTGGAAGCAAGAACCTGGAACATATTTGCAACAAGAAGCGTCCTCATTGGAGTGATCAAGCTATGTCAACTGATCTTTTTCTCCAACAGTAAGGAATGACCTTCTAGTTCATTGTTGTTCCAAAACCAATTTTAAAGATGTTGTTAATATGGCCTCTATAGCTACTACGATGCTAATTCACCACAGTTGGACTCAACCAGCAATTTTGTAAGGGTTTGGTTTAATTCTAGTACTTTTTTAACTGGACATGTCCTTTTATTTTAAATATACAGTAGCAAATGGTAGTGTGTTTTAATTTTCACATTTTATTTAGTTATTGGGTGATGTAGCAGTCTTTCATTAAAACAAGAGGAGATACTTTTTAAAAAAATTACTGGGTTTAAGCTAAACCCATTTTGTGATATTAAACCTGGGTTATTTGCCTTGGACCTTGGTCTTATGTTAATGAAGGAATCAAAGAAAAAAGAAATAAGGGAATCAGTCATTTAACGATTTGTCAAATTCTCAGGTAAGCCCTTGCACAATACTTGCAATTGCTTCTTTCTTCATTTTGTAATAATCTTCCATCTCTCTCTCTGCAATATAAAATATACTGCTCCATGTTAATTAAATACTTTGCAACAAAAAAAAAAAAAAAAAAAAAAAACATCCATCAAGGCATTGCAAAAGCAAAAGGGTCCTAAAAAATAAGAGTTAACATTTTATACAAAGAAATAAAGGTAGAACATAAAAGAGAAGGAGAAACTTACAACCAAGTAGAATCCAAACCACAGCTTCAAAAAATCAAACACCTTACTTGCACAAACCCAGAGCTAAACTCCAAAAATCAACTAAGAACAAACCACAACCTCAACAAAAACCCAAACACCTTACCTTCATAATCCCACAGCCAAGCAGAACCCACAAAACAAAATCCCACCAAACCCATCTCTTCCAAAAATACAGAACCCCCTTTCAAACTCGAAGGCTGAACCCACCAAGCCAAAACCCATGAAACCATAGCTGTGGTTGGATCAACTTCTCTCCATCAGCCATTATGGCCTGTTTGGGAGTTTAAAAAAGGAGGGGGGAGTAATTCAATTACCTTATTTGGAAATTTTATTGACCAAATGAATTCCCTAATCTAACCTTTTTAAATTAACAAAATTACAAACAGATTATATAAATAATCTTTGTTTGTTTCCCGAGAAAATATGGAAAAAAAAAATTGAATCTCACTATTTACCTCTGTTACTGACTTTGCAAATAAGGCAACCCAACAAGAAAAATTCAAGCTCGCGATGAGATACAGATTCCATTAGAAATTGAAACCCTAACAACAAAATCAAAACGAAAAACAGATTCCACCACGTTGTCGCCGCCGATCTTTAGTCCCTACTATCGATTTTGATCTCCAATCCACCTTGATCTGAGAGACCCACAACAAAAATTCAAAGCAAACCAAAACCCATATCTAATCTGAGAGAGAGAATCAGAGTGAGAGAAAGAGAGGATCGAAATGAGAGAAAGAGAGAGAATCCACCATTGTCGTTGCTCCAAACCACCATGTCATTGCCACCACTCCAAACCACCCCATCATTGTTGTCAATCTCCAATCGCCGTGCTCCGACACGATGGTGGCTGGTTTCGGCGGGTTCTCCTTGGGGTTTGCTTTCGCTGGGAAAACCTCTTTCTTCTTTTTTTTCTTTTTGGTTAAACTCTTTGGGATGGGCTCCTCTCCCGTTTCTTTTTCTCCTGTTCTCTTCAGTTTTTAAGTAGATGCATGACATCTAGCAAGACTAAATCTAAGGATCAATTATCAAGCCACATCATATTTCACAATGCCTCCTTGACCCCTTCCATCATCTGCTTCCCACTAAAAGTCTAAAACTCAAAACTCTGCTTTCCTTGACGCCTTCCATTAGCTCATTTCCACTAAAATCCTGTAATATTGCTCTCCATCTCTCTCAAATTTTTGATATAGCTTCAACATCACTCTTGCACAGTATTTCTTACTTTTTCCTTTCCTTAATTTTTGAAACGAGAAGATCTAAGATAGTGAATTCTTCCGAAACCAGTTTTCATCAATCTATTGGGGAGACTGTTTGCATCGTGTATTCTTCCGAAAGGGAGAAGTTTGATCAAAGAAGTCATCTTTTGCTAAAGCTGGAGCTCTTTTTTTTCAGTTTGTGTTAAATTATTAATGATTTCCATAGAATGAAAAGATAGTGGTGGAATACAAGTGGCAAAAATTTGAGTGTACTGATGACTTCATTTTGCATTACTATGTAGCACAACAATTGTATTGAAAGCTTCCTTTCTCTGATTGAAATGTACTACCCTTGAGGACTAAGTTGAGCAACTTGTGAAGAGAAGCAATAGTAACCCTTGAAATGCTGTGAAGATGTTTGTGAAAATGCTTAGGCTGGTGGTAGCTTGTTTTTTTTGTAAAAGTACCTCATCAGCAAGGGTGAATGCAAGGCTGTAGGGTCATTTTTTTTGGTTGGGTGAATGCAAGGCTTGTTTCTGTATTTTCTGCTCATGTAACCATTGTACATTATCTTGATTAATGAAATTTTTTTGTTGGAGTTCAGTACAAATGGGGTCTCTCTATATTTGTTTTTTCTTTGTATCCTTGCGTGAGATATTATAGAATAGGTATAAAAATATTAATTGTATTGCTTCAAGAATTGCAAATGCATTAGACTTTGTGTTTAAATCTTGCAGTTTCTTCACTGTGCCTCTCTAGAGTCATCACTATGACAGTGATGTTGTATTTGCTTTCCTTTTTGAGTGCAAGCCTTGGGAAATACGTTTCTGCATGAGCTACAAGATAAGCACATCATAGCAATTGGAATATTACACTTCTCTACACAATTGCTTATCTCAAATTGGCTTAAAGCTGAGTTAAGCAATTGATTACAAAATAACTTAAAGATATAGCTAATACTCCATTAATTTCCAAGAGAGCATAAGAAAAGGAATATTATGCAAGAAACTTTAAAGAAATTTCTCTCAAGACACAAGAAAGAGAACAATAGGTCATTTGATCTTTTCAACTTGGATGCTACAAAAATTTCTCCAAAAGCTATATTATAAGCAATGCCAAAAATAGATTACTTCTCATGCTTAAAACTTAGCACCATTGGTTGTAAAATTATCACACAATGCATATATGTGATGTCCTACTTCTACCAAAGATAATAAAACAACGAAGAGCCATCTGAGGTAGCCAGAGGATGCAAGCAGTTTAGCTACAGCATAAGCTTCTAAGTTGAAGGAGATGGAGCTCATGGTTGTACAAAAAAAGGATTTTGTTTTGGGCATCACTCTCTTCCCTGCAATCATCCAACCTATTATTAGTCACTTAAATGAGTAAAACTATGAGATGGTAGCATCTAAGACAGTCCAAAAATCCAATTCCATATTGATTTTGTTTTTTTGTTTTTTTTTGTTTTAATGTCATGCTTTTTAAAGAGAAAATTTATGTTGTGGTATCAAGTGAGCAATAGTTTCTTGCACACACATAATTCTAGTGACAAATTCAACAATGGGATATAAAATCATAAGAAGTACCTGTGGTTTATGTCATGGTGGTGGAACATGTGGTTGGAGGAGTTAAGCTAGATGTGAGAGTTTGGATTTTTTTGCTTCTATTTTTTTTATTTCCCTTTTCAAGACAACGTTTCAACCGTTTTCTCCCACGCAAAACTTCCCTTCTCTTTAAACCTTTTGCTTGTATGGTACATGTGCTCTTGACGACTTGATTTTCACAAGACGTTGAGGAAGGTGTAAGGGTCCCACTTGGGGATTCAATCTTTAAATATTCTTCTAGTTTTACATCTAACTTACTTGCAAGACTTAGAAGGAAATTAGATGCCTCTTTAGATTCAGCAGCTTTACCCATCAATTTAACATAAGTGGTGCATAAATTTCTATAACGAGCTCGCATTTCTAGCTTAGGGTCACTTTGTACCTCACACACATGAATATCCAAGACAGTTCCAACCCTTGCATTCTTGGTCCATCTCTTCAATATGAATTGTTCAGGGATCATCAACTTAATCTTCATCTCATCGAGTACTTTCAAAATATGGCTACACATAATTCCAACAAACTCAAAATTTTTACAACTACATGTAATCAAACCATTTGAAGATGTAATTGTATGTTGCCTAGAACCTTCACAATTATGAACTTTATATGTAGAAACTGGTCCACTTTGATGAAAAGTGTCAACAACCACCATCAATGACTTTTCGAACTCATCTTGGAACATAGTAAAAACAGCTCCTGTGTAAATATCTCTGGCATGTCTCAGCAAAGGAACATTAACCTTCAAAGTGGGAATTTTTTGGCTCATGTCATAGTTTGCATGAACTTCATTATAACGGACATCATCAATAGCCCTTTGAAAATGTTTGAAAAATTGTACTATTTCCAAATCAGACTTCAAATAATCTTTTAAAAGAGAGTTGAAACTCTCACTAAGCTATGTACTTTTCTTACCTGCAGAAAAGGTATTTCTCCCATACACCATAGCCCACTTTTCTCTCACTTTAAATAAATCTTGCAACCATTCATTTTCTTGAAGATCATATTTTTCCAACATATTCCCCCAAGCACTAATGAACTCCTCTTCATACTCACCATCATATATGCAACTTCTAAAATCAGTGTTGAAGGTTTTTTGGCTCTTAAATAGATGATTAAGATTTTTAAGAGCATTTTGATAAATATGCCATAAGCACAATCTATGATAAGTCTCTAGCATCACTAAAGATATTGCCTTTGCCATTGCAGGATCTCGGTCTGTAAATATTGTCTTTGGCTTTTTACCGGACATACACTAAAAAAATGTATGAAACAGCCATTCAAATGGTTGACTAGTTTCATCATATAACAAAGAGGCCCCAAATACAACTAGCTGATAATGATGATTTACTCCAACAAATGCTTCAAAAGGTCAACACTCTTTATTGGTCCGGTAAGTTGTGCAAAAGAATACCACATCACCATATATACCATAGTCGAAAATCATTTTAGCGTCAGCCCAGAATATGTTAGTTATCTAGTCTTCAAAATCCAATTGAACTCGAAAAAAGAATGATGGATTTTCTGATACTTGACTAAGAAAATAATTCAAAAGACCCCTGACTTCACCTTGTTGCAAATCTCTTTTCCTCTTAGTCCTCAAATAATTCTTATGATCTTGCTTAGTAAAACCAAGATTTTCTCTACCTCTAACTTGACGACTCATCAATTCATGTGCCAGTTCAGGTGGTATACCTGAATTATCTGCCAACTCAATTTCAATAGCTTGAACATCAGTAATAATTCTTTGAGAAGGTAACATGTGTACACATGACTTATCCACTAACTCATGATTGTGATTTGATTCAAAATCAATGACTTGATATTTTCCATTAGCTTGAAGAGAAATGGTTAGTCTTGCTAAGCAACCGGTTCTAGTTTCTTTTCGCGGCTTTTTCACAACCACTCGCTTGTCTTTTTTTCTGTAGCCTTCCTTATAACAGACAAATCTTCTACTTGATATTACTCCACTAAATCTATACTCATTTTTCCATTGCTTTCGAATGCTAAATCCAACTTCTTTAGCATATTCATTATACCATTGGTAAGCATGCTCTTCTGAGTCAAACTCCATTTTCCAAATAGATATTTTCCCTTGACAATCAGAATTCTGCATAATATTAGCATAAATATCTTCATTTTCTTTATCACCTTCAATGCACATTTGTTCATCACTAATTATAGGCAGTATACTGACTAGTAACTTTGAAAAGAGGAGCACCTAAAGAGAAATTCAAAACCAAATTAAAGCAAAACAAGTTAGTGTTGTTGATAAAACAATCAATGATATAAAAATAAAACAAATAATAAGAAACTGAATACCCATGTTTACTTGCTGCATTACTAAATACTGAATTACTAGTATTGAACAAATCCCTTTATCCCATGTCATGTCCATGCTTACTAGATATAATCACTTGAGCATGGTAACAAGTAAAATAATTATGGACAAATACTTGATAATACAAGATAAGGAAGTCAAATAAGATTTATGAATATTGATTGCAATTGTTTTGATCATTTAGGAAATAATTTTCAAAGTTTAAAAGCTAAAATAGTAGTGAAGCAAAAAGAAAAACAAATCCAAATCAAACAGGGAATTCAATTATTTGTTAGGAGATCACTTAAAGACTTAGCAAAAGAGTATAAAAACTATGGAGGGAAAAAAAACACAAATAAATAATGCAAAGAATGATTGAGCACCTATTGGAATTCGAAACTTTCAATTCCAGTCAAGCTGTTAAAATCAACAGCGGTTCTGTTTTGTGGTCTCACTAGACAGGGGATTGCTTTATGGTCTCACTAGAGTTGGAATGATGAAAATATTTTTATCTTGGGTACACTCAGTAGAAAGAAAATCTTCTTTGTTGGGCTGGAATTTGAATGACTGGAAGATTTTGCAATTGTTAGATATTTTAGCAGGTTGCTCGAAGGCTTTAGCGGAATGGCTTTTTGTGAAAATTTTGAGCACGGGAAGCAGAGTTTTGTGTTTTAGACTTTTAGTGGGAAGCAGATGATGGTAGGGGTCAAGAAGTCATTGTGAAATATGACGTGGCTTGATAATTGATCCTTAGATTTAGTTTTGCTAGATGTCATGCATCTATTTAAAAACTGAAGAGAACATGAGAAAAAGAAACGGGAGAGGAGCCCATCCCAAACTCTTTCTTCTTCAACACAACACAGGTATATACAATAAAGAAAATTTAATTTAATTTTTATTATAATTTTTTTTGAGGTAATAAAAATTATTTTATAATAGTTAATAGTAGTTTATATATATATATATATATATATATATATATTTTTTTTTTTTTTTATGGATAATTTTATTCTTTTATTAGTGGTATTTGATGGAATGAGAATGTTGATTAAATAATTATTTAATCTAACAAATTAATCATAGACTAATGTTGCAAGTCCATTTTCAAATAGGGGTAAATTTGTCTATTTAAATAATTTCCTCTCATTTCCATCATAATTTTTAAAACATCCAAACAAGAGGAAGGGCTAATTACTCTATTCCCCCTTACTAATTTTAAATACATCCAAATAAGGTGGAGGATAACCATTCCACTCTACTCTCATTTCCACTACTCTACTCCCCTCTACTCTCCTCCCTCTTTAAACTTCCAAACAGGCCATTAGCATTGCCTCACCTCATAGAAGGATGGTTGCACAAAGCATCTCTCATGTGTTTGTTGATGATAATACAGATATTTAGAAATAAATCTAGCCTACGTGGGTTTAATTCATTTTGTTATTCTTCTACATTTTTTAAAAATACCTCTTTTTGATCTTGTTTGGTCTTTAATTTTTTTATTTTTGATGGTGCAAATTGAGAGGTGGGTTATAGAAGCTTAACCGAAGTAACCTTAGATGGATAAAATGACATTTTTCAAACCAATTTGGGCCAAATCACAGGTAAGTTTAGTGTATTAACTCTTTTGAAATAACTTTATATTCTTTAATTTTCCCATTGCATATATATAATATGAAAATATGATAGTCAAATTTGCTAAATCAAAATATATTAGCATATATTGTATGGTTTCCTCTGATTAATACCAAATTACTTGGTGCAAAAAAGAAAAAAAAAAAAAAAACTTTCCATTACACAGCTTGCAATAATTTTCTATCAGATCTCGAGGGACCACAGTAGAACTTAGCATGGACTCTGGCTAGGCAGGTTTTACGTTAGGCACTCGCATCACCATACTGTTAGAAGTCTGGTTGACTAGCTAGAAACAGCAGACTCTAGATTCTCTTATGTGCGTACTATACGACTCTACAGAATAATTCTTGTAGTGGATAATCTTTCAATACTTTGGAAGCAACTCTTCTTCCTCTTCCTTCCATATAATGGGTAAATCCTGAAACATTCTTCTCAATAATTACTAAATGTTAAGGCCTATAGTAATCTTTACTAATTTTTTAAACATGTTACATGTAATCACAAGAATGGAAGGAATTTGGGACACGAGTATGACATCCAATTTTTTCATGTCAAACTTGCTAGATATCCTCCTTTATAAGTAGAGAAATGATTCAATATTACTAGAACAAATGTTCTCTACTTTCATATGAAAATCCTACCAAAAGAATTTTATTTTGAGAGTAAGAGCATTACTTTACATAATTAGGGATGTTGCTCAATAAAATTTATCGATTTTGAGGGCCTTTTATTAGGATTTTTTTTTTAATACTAATTTTGTAAACATGAAGTCACAAGAATGGAAGATAATTTAGGATATGATTACCCAATGTTGCTGAATATTTTCTCTTAAGGGTCTTTGAGGAGTCTTTACTGACTTTCCAAAAATAACAAAAGCAAAATGGAATATAATTTATTAAAATGATTTCCATTATTCTATTTTCATGCTAAACTTGCCAGGATCACCTCTGCTTATAGTAGGGGTGGTCAAGTGTAAATGGAACCATATCTAGATTTTACTTTATCTTTGCACCTTTTAGTCTAATAGTTCACTAAGTATGAAGCAACTTTTTCAATTTTCTATCAAGCTGGTGCTTGTAATCCTGGTGATCATGTTCACAGTCATGTCATCAGCCATGGTGATGGGGGCCAAAGTTAATATTCACTGTCCATGCCCTCAATATCTTGAATGCTGCCCTGCAGATCATCGAAAATTTTAAAATTTTCTCAAGGTTTGTGCTTCTTTGTTCTTAGCGCACTATGTATGTTTAGGCGAATATAACGATTGCTTTAATGGGAGAGTGCTACCTCCTATTATGATAGCACAATTGAATTCACCAAAATAAAAATCAATTCCAGGCCTTTTTTTCCGTCACAAATGATTTTAATTAGAGATTGAAAGCTCAAATTAGTGTGAAACACTAATACTTGTTTAGACCCTCAATTTTAAATTACGGCTTAATTGCTTTTACTCTAACTTATCTAAGTGCGGAACAAGAGTAAATGAAGCGCAATAAACCAGAACTACTCTAGTGCATGAACATAAGCAATAAACAATAAATGGAAAGCACAAAGAGTAAGGGAAGAGAGATGCAAACACAAGATAACACCAAGACATGTTATTGAAGAATTCGGCGAAAAACCTCTTTGCGACCCTCCAAGTCAAATCGATCCACTAGTGAATAAGTTGGAGTACACGAATAACAAAAGACCCTTCAAGCCTAGTCTACCAAATGTACTTGAGCCCTCCAATCTCTTGCTACCAATGGATTTCTCGGAGTCTTGTCTTCACTAGCTTTCTCAATCCCGCAATACTACCTGATTACATCCGCAAAGCCTTATTGGCTTTTTTTGGCAAATCCCAAATGCTTCCCAAGCTCCAAAACACTTTCTACACTCTAAATAGGTGTGGGTTGTGTTTGGATACAAATCTTTTCTCAAAGTATAACATTGGGAGAGGGGAAGGAGAAGAGACTCCATTGATTTCTCACTAAAGTATGAGTAGCTCTCTCTCTAAAAGGTGGGTGTGTTATAGAAACCTCTCTAGGGTTTTTCTTTGAAAAGCCTCCTTTACTTTTGTGGGTAATAAGGGTATATATAGTACGAGTGAAGGGTAAGAAAGTCACACTTAAAATCCTCTAGGCAGAGAGTTTCGTGGGTACCTCTCGAGATGGCTTGTCTCGCAAAGTACTCGCAAAATGTAGCCTGACACTTGACTCTTTAGCTTCCAGCATGTGTTTCTCACGTGGCCTTTTCGCGGGAACCTTTACTAGCGAACTTCTTGCGAGCTAGTCACGAATTGCACTGATCTTCATTGCATGCTTGATTCTTCACCAACTTTATATTAAATCCAATACAATAAAATCTCACAAAATACAAGGAAATAAATTAATGCAATTACAACACTTTTTGTTATGGTATAAAACCAACATAAAACGTAATTGTAAATCACAATTTTACAGGGATAAAACAATTTTTTTTGGAAGGGCCAAAACAAGAACCAAAATTTTTTTAACCATATATTATACCATTAAAAAAAAGTTATAACCATAAAAGTAGAAAAATAAAATTCAAAATTAAATTATTATATGAAAAATGAAACTAATCTATATTTAGTATTGGCAAAATATAAGACTAAAAATAGATTTTTCTTAATATATCTCAATCATTGATAATCTATCAAAATAGAATTCAAAGTTTTTTTAAGTCCTAAAAATAATCTATGATCGATTATGTACTACATTTTGGGTTTTTAATATATAAAATCAAAGATTCAATTAGAAAATTAGATTTGATTTTGTTGCAAAAACGTAGTAAATTATAATAATTATATACAAGTAAATTCCTTACAAATTATATTTCATAATAATATTAATTATAGTACTGATATTATATAATCTCAAAGTTCTCAATTTAAAGAAGTTTTATGAAAATTTAGAAATACACAATTTAAGAAAAACAAAAAGAAATAACTATTTGTTTTCTTTGTTTGGATAAAATAGTTAGAAATTTAGGGTTATAATTCAGTACTTATCAAAAAAACATCAAAATTATTTTAATTACTCTATTCTATATTTAAAATTGAAATTTATGTTGGATGAAAATAAAATTTACTAATATGATTTAAACAAGTTCTGTCAAAACAGTCAATTTGTCTTTATATGAATAATGAACCAAGTAATTTCATGTTGATTATTGCGGGTTAAGTAGGTTAATATGAATTTGACATATTAATTAATGAAGACAACAATGGCTATAATTTCTTATTTTCATTTGAGTTATTGCCTATAATTTCCGAGAAATTATAAGATCTATCTGGTAGATAAGTGATGTGGTCCACCATTCCACTAAAAAACTTCCACATGTTTAAAATTGTTAGTTAGAAATTTTTTTTTAAACATAAATTAATTACTGACTCAGCAATTTTAAACAAGTGAAAATTTTTTAGTAGAATGGTGGACAAATGACATGGTCTACCAGAGGACTCTATAATTTTTCATAATTTCCTAATAGAGCCCATATGAGAGCAATTTATTTCTCATTAAATGTTTTAAGACAATAAATTTCTCTTCATAAACTTTCATTCTCATTTGAGCAACCTCATAGTGAATACAACAATAGTTATTACTTCTTATTAAAGCCTATTATTAGGGCAATAAATTTCTTCCACAATGGTTTTAAGACAATAAATTTATACTAATAAAGCTAGTGGTGTAAAAAAGGAGAAGAAATTGTCATTTGGGATACCTATTATTGAAGACAATAACTCTCTCCATAAACATTTTAGTAGCTAATGTGAAGGGGTAAAAATAAAAACCTTAGATGACATTTCTTACTCTTACAACCTTTCATTTTTTATTCCAATAAAGATTTAAATGCCTAAACGCTTCTCCTTTATTGTGTATATAGTTCTCTGTCTCTCTTTCCATAATCATGAATTTTTTTTTTTCTATAACTTTTCTAATTGGTTGTAGAATAAAGGTATTTTATTTTTTGGTTAATAGGAAGATTAATTTCTCCCATACACTTATGGACAATAAGTTTCTCCCATAAACTTCACATAATTTCCCATAAAAAACTTAATCTGCATTTAATACATGGGGGAAAGAATTTGAATAACCTTTGTGTACCTACAACTCGGTAACCTCAACTATAAAAGTAGTAGGAAAATGAATTTCAAGGGCAACCAAATATATTTTCTGAGCACCAAAGAAATGAAACAAAGGATAATATTTCTGTTTTATTGTTTTGTGTTTGTCATTCTCTTTGGCTTTCACCAAAGTAGTTCTTTTACATTGATACCCTGGGAACTTAGAAGGCACTATGTAAAAATTGTCAACAACCTCAACAACAAACCCCTTAACTATCATTGTAAATCTGGAGACAATGATTTCGGCCCTAAAACTCTTCAGTTCAAAGAAGAGTGGGAATTCTCTTTTTACATCAACCTTCAAGACACAACGCTTTTCTATTGCTATTTTTCATATGAGATCTTCCATGCTGCTTTTGAAGTGTTTAATGGAGATCCTGATCATCGCTTGGATTGTGGTGGGGACCACTGTATTTGGATGGCACAAGAGGATGGATTCTACTTATATCAAATAAAACATAATGAGAATGTCAAGAAACATGATTGGGAAAAATAAATATGAAGGTGGTGAAAAGTTTACATATCAACTAGCACTTCTTGATATTTACAATGAAGATGTTTACGGTTCAAATCTCCATCTTTCATTGTAATTATTGAATTATTCAAATAATAATAATAAAAGTAATGGTTTGCAACCTACCTAAAATCTTAGTTTGAAAATGAAAACTTTTCCTTTCATGAGATGAGATTTGCATACTATTCTTCAATATTCCTGTTTGTGGAAATTCAATTGACATCTAAGTCACATTTAACCAAAGAATAATTGTGGGTCGGTATATTTATTTACAAGGATCTTCTTTAGCACTACTCATTATTGATAATACATTTTTGTGCTTTGTGGATCTATTGTCATACTTATTACACACAAGTTGTCAAATTTCATGGACGAAATCCATGTGAAATTTTTTTTTTTTGGGGGAAGATATTGGGGAGTTGGTTCGGAGGGCATAAAACGTTAGTTTGCTAACTGGCTTTGGAATATGAGTATGACATCCATTCTTTCCATGTCACACTTGCAAGATCTTCTCCTTTACAAGTAGAGAAATTATTCAATAATACTAGATCTACTAACATTTGAGAGTAAGAGCATTACTTTGCATAATTAGGGATGTTGCTCAATAAAATTTATCGATTTTGAGGGCCTTTTAGGGGCCAAAATGGGCAAATGTCCCATTCAAAAAAAAAAAAAATCTAGCATTTTGCCCATTTTCCCAAACTAATTAGGGAAATACTCTTGTTTTGAAACTTGATTTTTGAAAAATCGAGTAATAACAAACTGAAAATTTAAAAAAAAAAAAAAAAAAATTTCTGGAGCATTATAGTGGCGTTTTAAGAACCTATAGCGGCATTTTGTAACTCGAGCTCCATGAACTCAAGTTTCATGCAATTTTTTTTTAAATTTTTTATTTTTTTTAAAAGTTTGATCGCCCTATACCTATAGTGACGTTTTAAGGATCTTATAATGGCGTTTTGAAACTCGATTTTTGGACAATTGAGTTATAATATGGGCATTTCCCTAATTAGTTTGGGAAATGAAGCAAAATGCTAGATTTTTTTTTTTTTTTTTTTTTAAATTTTTAAAAAGGGCAAAAGCCCATTTTCTCCCCCTTTTAGGAGTTTTTATTTTTAATACTAATTTTGTAAACATGAAATCATAAGAATGGAAGATAATTTGGGATATGGTGTCCATTATTGTCATGCTAACTTTGCTAGATGACCTCCCTTATAACTTGGTTCTCATAAAAATGGTAGATCTTACTATGAATTTTATTAATTTTTTTTTTTTTTTGGTTGAGAAACCGGCTTGATATATATTGAAGTTTTTTAGCTTGCCAAATTGGCTACATCTTGTTCAACAACTGTGAATAAAGGATCAGGAACTCCCTCCATCCAAACTACATAGCTTGAGACACTAATAGAATATCTTGCTAGACTATGTGCTAATCTATTGCCATCTCTTCTATAGTGAGAGTAAAGCAATTTTTCATAACAATTTGAAAAAACCATGGCATCCTGAAGCAGAGGTTGTACTGAAGCAATTGAGTAACCACCTCTAAGAGAGTTAATTATGAATTCTGAGTCACCTTCAAGTATAGCCTCTGATATGCCAATTTCCTCTCCAAACTCCAGTGCTCGGGCAGCTGCAATTGCTTCAATCTCAGTCGGCTGAAGAGCAGGTGCAAAGGTTTGAGCAAGAGAGGCCATAACAGCCCCTGTGTGATCTCGAATAACCACCCCAATCCCGCTCTTATTTTCCTACTTGAAGATCGCGCCGTCAAAATTAATTTTGAAACTTCTCGCATCAGGTGGCTTCCATTTCGTTCTTTGTCGTGGAACTGTTACTGGTTTGGCTGGGATGGTGGCAGTGAACTCCTTTAATTTTTCCTTCGCCTAAGTTTCAATTTGGTCCGATGGGCAGCAAGGCTTGTTGAGCCGAGCCTGGTTCCGTTGGTTCCACAAGCCCCACGTTACCATTGCAAATAACTCCAGATTACCATGGTTCTTGATTAACCATGACAAGAGCTCCTTAAAGTCTAAAGGACTTGTGTTTCGGCATCCATTCCACTTCGAAGATGACCAGGCAGAGCTGATCTTGCTGCAAGACCACAAAGCATGTAACGTCGTTTCCTTCTCCATCAGACAGCGCTCGCACCTGCCATTTTCCAAGATGTGTCGTCGCTTCAAGTTTACTTTTGTGGGGATTGCCTCACGGCAAGCTCTCCGCACAAAATTCCTTATCTTATTTGGAACTTGCAAATCCCCAATTCTGCGCCAGAAAACTCTGTATTCTGCTTGAGCTTCCATCTCCCCTGAAGCTTCAGCCTCACACTTCAAAAATCTATAACCCGATTTGCAGTTGTATTTCCCTGTTTGAGTCCACGGCCAGTACAGCTTGTCATCCGTTGGGAACCTTGAGAGCAGGATTGCTTTAATGATGGCAGCTTCCTTAGGAGTAAAGAGGCCATCAATAATAATGTCATCCCAGGTCCCTGAATCTTCCTTGATGAGTTTGTCAACTGTGGCTTCCTCCCAACCTTCAAGAACGGGTGATAAAATTTTTGCCGGTGGTTTAGATGGTAACCAAGCATGGTGCCACACCTTAACTTTCTTCCCATCACCTATTCTCCAACATGCTCCCCGCTTGATCACATCTCATCCTTGGAGTATGCTTTTCCAAGTATAAGAACCACGACTAGAGTCCGGCGCCTCCATAATAGAGCAATTAGGAAAGAAGCGAGGTTTAAAGACCTTGTAGAAAATGGAGTTTTGATCCTCCAACAACCTCCAAGCTTGTTTGGCCAAGAGGGAGTCATTGTGTAAGGCTAAATCAAGAAAGCCCATGCCCCCTTCCTCTTTGGTTTTTGTCATTTCGTCCCGTTTTAGCCAATGAATCTTCCTCTTCTCCCCCCGTTGTCCCCACCAAAATTTTCTGACCATCACCTCAATTTCATTGCACAATCCCACAGGTAGTTTAAAACAACCCATTGCATACGTAGGTATGGCTTGTATGACTGCCTTAATGAGCACCTCCCTTCCGGCTTGGAAATGAGTTTTCCTTCCCATCCTTGCAGCTTCCTCCACACTCTCTCCTTAATATAATTAAAACTTGCTTTTTTTCCCCATCCAGTCAAGGATGGCAACCCTAGGTATTTTTCATAGTGATGGATTTCACGGACCCCCCAAAATGCCTTTGATGATTTGGCTGTTTGCTTCAGTAACTGCATTGCTAAAGAATAAGGCTGTCTTCTCCCTATTTAATTTTTGGCCAGAGACTTCTTCAATACACAGATAGCAACTCCAAAACTTTGCTGCATTCTTCAGAGTTAGCCCTACAAAAGAGAAGGCTATCATCTGCAAAAAACAAGTGAGTTAGTTTGGGGCCTCTTTGCATAAACTGAATCCATGGATGTCTCCATTGTTTGCTGCTTTATTTATAAGACCATGAAGGCCCTCGGTGCAAAGGAGGAAGAGAAAGGGGGAGAGAGGGTCTCCTTGTCTAAGCCCTCTTGAGGGTTGAATCTCTTTCCTTTGGTTCTCCATTAACAAGTATAGAGTAAGTGACTGATCGCACACACCATGATAAGCCCTATCCACCTTTCAGAGAAATCCATTTTCCTCATCACATTTTCTAAAAACACCCATTCAACCCTATCATAGGCTTTACTCATGTCAAGCTTCAAAACCACAAAACCCGATGCACTTGAATTATAATTTTTAATGCAATGTAAAGTTTCAAAGGCAATAAGGATATTATTTGAAATGAGGCGACCTTTAGCAAAAGCAGATTGGTTTTTGTTTATGACAAAATTGAGGAATATTTTTAGTCTATTGGCTAGGACTTTAGCAAAAATTTTGTAAGGCACATTGCATAAACTAATAGGGCGATAATCTGACACTAAGCTTGGGTTTTTCTTTTTTGGGATAAGAGTGATAAAGGTATGATTCAAAGGGTGTGGGATGGTACCTGAATTTAACCAAGATAGCACCGAGAGAGTAACATCACCTTCAATCATAGGCCAAAAATGCTGAAAGAACAGAGGGGGCATACCATATGGTCCGGGTGCCTTCATTGGTGCCATTTGTTTCAAGGCTTGAGTATTTCCCATTCCTCAAATTTGCTAGTCAAAACATTGTTCATATCATCAGTGATCACTTGAGGAATATGGTTTAGAGCTTCATGGTGAGTGGGCGGACTAGAGGTAGTGAACAATTCCCTGTAGTAATCAATGAGGACAGCAGCTACTTCATCCGACCCTTCATTCCAAACTCCATGGCTATCATTCAATCCCATTATCACATGTTTCCTATACCGGTGGGAGCCTCGACTATGGAAAAATTTTGTGTTTCCATCTCCATTTTTTAGCCAAAGAATTCGAGAGCGTTGATTCCACATCCTTGTTTCTCGATCCATCAACTCATTTATCTCTCCTTGCAATTCCTCTAATCCGTACATTGCTTCCAGTTCTCAGAGCCACTGCTTCCTCTTCAATAAGCATATCCCTCTTCTTTTTTAGCTCCCTCCTCACATTTCCAAATACATTGTAATTCCACCATGTTAAATCATTGCCGCATTTTTCTATTTTTCCAAGGATTTCCTTAGTTGGATCAAGTGAGACACATGACCTCCATGCTGCTTCAACCACCTCCCCACACCCACTATCAAACAACCACATCTCCTTAAACCTGAAGGGTTTTTTATAGGATGGAATTTCAATTCCTGAGGGATTGATAAACAATGGGCAATGATCAGAGGAAAGACACGGTAAATGATGGACTTTGGTGCCAGGAAACCACAAGAACCACGGATTGGAAGCTAATCCATGATCTAGTCTCTCCCAAATCGAATGACCATCGTTATAATGCTTTGCCCAAGTGAAATTTGGGCTAATAAAACCCAAATCCATAAAACCACACTCATCTATAACATCCCGGAAATCTTGCATTTGACTATTTTCACGGCGTTCACCACCTCTCTTGTGATTTCGTTGAAGTCTACCTCACACAACCAGGGAATGTGCGGCTTATCATTTAGGGTTCGAAGCTTTATCCAAGCCTCACTCCTTCTATGTGTCACTGGTTCACCGTAGAAACCTGTGAAACGCCATTCTTGAGGTGTGTTTTTCTCAACAAGTGTGTCAATACAGTACTTTGATGAATCTTCCACTGAGACTCGAATATCATCCTTCCACAACAAAACCAAACCACTGCCTCTATGGCCACTGGGTACTGACCACTTATTTCTAAAATTAAAATTTCGTAACACTTCATCTAGCCTTGCATCGTCTGTCTATGTCTCGGCTAAAAACACAACAGCAGGATCTTTTGCCCGAATGTAATCTCCAAGCTCTCTCACTGTACGTGGGTTCCCAAGCCCATGACAGTTCTAGACTAAGAGATTCATTGTGTGGGGCGGGGCTGAGCATCAGCCACCGCCAACTTTGAAGAGTTAATCTCAATAGAAACCGCTCGTCGTTTTTTACTTGGTAAACCATTGGGATTGGAGAGTTCCTCAAAAACTCTTTTGGTTGATAGCACAGACTCAATGGTGCTAGAATTTCCGATTGGTGTGCAGGGTAAATCAGCCTTGTTCAACCTTTTCCAAGACCCTTATTGCCGTGGAGCTGGAATAGTTTGAGTTTCAGAAGTTGCTGCACGTGTGTTTGCATGATTGACTTCCTCTAGGACTTGAGAAATCCTAGCCGCCTCCTTTACTTCCTCACTAGTCACGTGCGCATTGATTGGAATTTTTGCAATCAATGAGTCAGTAACTATAAATGGCCCAACCTTTAATTTAGATAAACCCTCATCGATTTCAGCAAGCTCAGAAAGGAAAGTCTCCTTTTGCACCGATTCTCTTACTTTCAAAACGTGATCAGGTACATTATTGGGATGGAGTAAATGCATATTAATTTCTGGTGGGCTGGTAGACCCCTACAGGTGGCTCCTGAATCTTCGCACCATCATCCACTACTCTCTGGCATTAATTCTCCAACGGTTCACCCTTGTTACTGCTCTGCCCAATAACCAAAGGAGAATTAATCTCATCAGCTGTAACCGATCCATGTAACAATTCCTCTGATTGTTCCACGCAGCATTGGTCCACGTTAGCAGGTGTAGTTTGAGCTGGAGCAGATGCTGAGGACTTTACCGGAGCTTTCCTGGCTGAACCGGAGCTTGTTGAGTGGGCGAGCTCCCTTTCTTTCTGTGAAAAAATCTAGGCACTGAGATTACATTTTTTTTGTACTCGACTCATAGGTGGAGCACGAAGCCAAGGACCAAATTTCTGTTCTTCAACTTTTAGGGAACCTTCGCTATCAAGCCACACATCACAATCCCTGTCGTCATGATTAAGACAGCCGCACCAGTAGCAGATATTGGGTAGGCGCTCATACTTGAAAGAGACCCACTTTTCTGTGCTTTGTCCCACTGACACCTTTCTTCCTCGACTTAGTGGACGAGTGACATCCACTTTGACTCTTACCCTCATAAAACTCCCCCCATGCATCTCCGTCTCAGACTTCCGGACAATCGTGCCAACAGTACTACAAATCCCTTCTGCCACCTTTGGATTCATGAATCTTACTGGGATGTCATGTACCTGCACCCAAAAAGTTGTACTCTTAAATGTCAAATCCTCAATTGACTCATCCTTGTCATAACGTTGCAGCACCAAAAGGTGCTTATCAAAGCTCCAAGGTTCATTTGTGAGGATGGAGTCCATGTTTATTATCAAAAGTGAAGAGGACTATGTGGTTTCCCATATTTTTGACTTTGAAACCATTTTTTGATCTCCACAATGGCATAAAAGTCGAAGCTATAGCTTCTATATTCAAAGCCCTTCTTGTATAGAATTTACCAGCGATGATGTATTTTGGCGTAGCCAATTCCTCCTCAAGGTCGAAAGTTGGCCCTTCTGTGTCCGAAATCGTCAAACCTTTACAATGGTTTGTAAGGTCATCCATGAGTTCACTGTTTCCCTAACCCTCGAAAGAGAAAGAAAACCACTAGCCTTAAGGATAAACTTGTTATCCTAAGGGACAAAAGCACCTACACGTAGGGACAAAATCACTAATTTTTGAGAGGAAGAACATTATTTTGCATAATTACCCTGTGTTGCGGAATATTTTCTCTTGAGGGTCTTTAAGGAGTCTTTACTGACTTTCTAAAGGTAAAAATAAAATCAATAGAATGGAATATAATTTATTAAAATGATTTCCATTATTCTATTTTCATGCTGAACTTGCCTTAATCACCTCTGCTATAAGTAGGGGTGGTCAAGTGTAAATGGAACCATATCTAGATTTGACTTTATCTTTGCACCTTTAGTCTAATTGTTCACTCAGAATGAAGCAACTTTTTCAATTTTCTATCAAGCTGGCGCTTGTGATCCTGGCGATCATGTTTCAGTCATGTCATCAGCCATGGTGATGGGGCCAAAGTTGATTTTCACTGTCCATGCCGTCAATATCTTGAATGCTGCCCTGCCGATCATAGAAAATTTTGGAAATTTCTCAAGGTTTGTGCTTCTTTGTTCTTAGCGCACAATGTATGTTTAGGTGAATATAACAAGCTTTAATGGGAAAATGCTACCTCCTATTGTGAGAGCACAATTGAATTCGCCAAAATAAAAATCAATTCCAAGCCTTTTTTTTTCCTTGTCATTTGTTATCCTTAGACGGGGCAAACAAGCGGGTCGGGTTAAGTTTGGGTTGAGTCAATCAGGTTGCGTGTCAAAACAAGTCATTTTTAAACGGATCAATCGGTTTCAGGTCGGGTCGGGTCAACCCGTATTTTCAAATGAATTTTTTTATATAATAACTAGTCGCTAACCTGTGTGATGCACGGGCTAGTTTTAAATAAAATGTTAACATGTTTAGGTTTAAACATCTCTCTAATTTCAATTATTGAAAGCTAAATTGGCTTTAATATAAAATGAAACATATAATATTATGAAGTAATATTAAATATGAGATAAACCAAATAGTTTATCATCTCTGAAAGCCGCAATTGTTTTAGTTTGAAGCTCCTCCCAACAACTTTTTATTTGGACATATTGGGCAAATGTCCCAATACTATGTATTTTTGCTATGGCTTTTTTTATTTTTCAATTTCATTTATTTCATGACTTCTACTAAATATTCAATGTATTCATTATTTTTTTTAAAAAAAAACATTGAAGTAAAGTTGTATCCTCAAATAACTAAATATAAGAGTTTAATTTCTCTCTGTTTCAATTTAAAACCAAATTGTGCATAAAGGCAAAAAATTCCCTTTGTTCCTATATGTCTTTAGTACCAAAATCATAAATCCATTACAACCAAATTGTATAGAAAATCTTAGAGATTGAAATACAACTTTAAAGTTTTTTTTGTATCTTCTTCCTTTGTTGCTTTGTAGTAGTTCCTGAATATGCCCTTTTGTTTTTCTTGACTACAGATGTTGGGGTGAGTTGCACATTGCTTTGAACATCAAGTTTATGAAATTTTGTAAAATCACCATCTTCTTCAGTTGAAAAGTTGTTGCTACATTCATTTGAAGTATCAGCCTGGCAATAGAAGAGGTTGAGGAATGTATTACAACATATACATCTTAAATATTATATTTGTAATTTTGCTAAATTAAAGAATATGTACTTCTGTTATTTTATCAAGTTGAATTGCTTTGTCAATTTCTTCAAAAGAGTCAAAAAGTTTCTTGATGGTGTAGAAATCTCATCCAGACTTGAGATTATAGTCATTTAGTTGTATTTGGAAAACAAATTGTTTTCCTTTCAGATTTTCTATTTGCAAGGAAGGATGACTTCTTCGGGCTCCTACCAAAAGTAACATTTTTCAAATTGTACACTCAAGTAAAGTTTAGTAAATATTAAATACTAATTTTATGTTCCACATTCTCACCTCTAAATATTTGTTCAAAAGGTCTTTCACTGATATGTTGAGTAATTTTTCTGCTTTTGAATCAAATAAAATGAATGTGGCCATTCCTGAGCTATCTTTAACCTTTAATTGAATTCTATACCTGATAAAAGAAATGGCATATATAATGTTAATATCATATTAGTTATTGTGTATTTTAATATAAAAAGTAAACATTTTCATTGTGTACCTTGGGATTGGGAAGCATGCCTTTTTGTTGCAATTGTCGCACCATAAAAAATTTTCTCTTGACTTTACCTTTTTACGACATACTTCACAAGAGATGAAGTACCAACCAGAATTATCTATGTCAATGTTTATAATCTTTCCTTGACAAGTAAAGATAGTTTCCTAGAAATTGAATTTAATATCAATCAATTCATAATTTTGTGGTTAAATTTTGTAAAAGCAGGTCTATAGTACATAAAGCAATGTTAAGAACACAATGTTATTGTTGAAGGTTTTTTTTTCTTACCTCATTATCAGAGTCCCACATAATTTTGTTATTTCGCTTATGGTTCTTCTGTTGATGTTCATCTCTTCTTGAATTGTCACTTGTGGTTTGAATTGCTTTGGGATTTGTACTATTGGTTGGTTATTTTCCACTAGCCTATTATATTACATAAAGATATTATACATAGTATTGTAGAGACTGTAAATATATTAAAAATGTGAATCCAAAACAAAGTACTTACTGATCTTTGAATTCAGTAGTCTCAGGAATGTCCAAATCAATATAAACCCTTATTCCACTTGTTGATGATAATCAACATGCACTCTATAGACATGATATCATTAGTGTAAAATACTTACTTGTGTTATTTGACAAAACCAAAACCCAATTAAATCAAAACTTTCATGAAAAAATCCTTTAAAGGTGCTACTTTGATATATACACATGCAATTATTGATATCTAATTTATAATCAAATACATGTCACTACTATCAATAATGAAAAAGAAATAGATTGACAAATGACACCTGCTTCTTAGACCAAAGATAGAAAAACAAACTTAATCCATATCATATACATGCAGTGATATCTATCATATTCATTATTAAGATTGAGAAATCAATTGTATCCATTAGTTAAATCCACTTGGTGAACTAATTGATGGAGTTTATTACAAACATCACTATCGTTACTTTCAGCCATGGAAATATCCAAAATAAACATATTCCCATAAATAAAAAAACTCTCACCACACACATACACAAATTAATACAATAAGCAGTATACTACCACCCCATTACACTGTACACATATATAAAAGCAGATTAAAACTCCAAGCATAAAACTCCAATACAATACTATGATATTAAAACTCCAAGCATAAAAGCAGATTTAAAATTTGAGAATGCTCTTTAAGAGTGACAAACCACGTGTGCAATATAGACCACTCCAATAAGAGCAATTGATGAATTTTGAATGCTTCCTAAATCCTATATTAGACCTTGTTACAATAGTGCAGCCCAAAAAAAAAAAGTACAATACTATCAACTATTACCAAAACTATCTAAATGTTGTTTTCTACAATATAAACCTATCCCACCATCAATAACAATCCCAATATCTAACATATCAATCATACAAAATTCAAACCCATACCAATCCCAATATCTAACATATGAATCATAAAATAATTTCAAATACACAATCTCATAGAATTAGAAATTAAAATTCCTTATGAATTTCGAATTTAAATCCCCAAACTATATACTAAAATCAAGTTTTGAAGCGGTAGCCACATGAACCCAAATAAAAATTCACAAACAATGTAATGAATAACTAACCTCAACGTACTCCACACCAATTTCGCTAAGATTATCAGGAAGCAAGCTGATAACTCCACCTCGCTCAATTTCCACTAAACAAATTCAAACCCATAGCTCAGTTTCCACACAAAAACAATTTAAATTGGCCATAGCTAATGTCACATCAATAGTTCTTTTTCTTTTTTGCTTGGAAATAGATTGATCATAGTTGATTTTTTTAGGTTTTAACAATTATGCATAAAATAGCATTGTTTAGGAACACAACCTTCTTTTTACAAATTGAAGTATTTTTTTTTTGCTAAAACTGATATAACTAAACTAAAATTCAAAAAACCTAAGAAATCCAAACTGATATAACTACACTGAAATTTGAAACAGTCAAAACATAAACCTACCAGCAGCATTTTTTTTGCACAAACTGATATAACTACACTAAAATTTAAGTTTCATGAGTTCTTTACCATTCAAATAACATAAACCTACCAGCAATATATTTTTTTTTTTGCACAAACTGATATAACTACACTAAAATTTGAGTTTCATGAGTTCTTTACAATTCAAATTGAGAGAACACTAAAATAGTTAAAAATTAAATGTACATAGATTATCACAGAGGCAAACGAATACCATTCCTTAACCCAGATTCGAATGGAGGAGAACAACGAAGAGAAAGGCAATAAGAAAAAACCTAGAAATTGAACAGCCATGAAAAAAAAAAAAAAAAAGACTAATAAGAATCAACTATTTATAAGATAATAGTTAGAGTCCTAATAGTGATAGAGTTTGGATTCAAAAAAATAAATAATGTTAGAGTTCTAATTAAATTTTTTTATTAGTTATCTTTGGGCCGTCTCGACGGGCTGGGCTGGGTGTATTGCCGACCGACATAGTTGATGGGCCATGAGCTGGATCAGACCCACGGCAAATGGGGCTCAGGTTCTATTCTGAGGAAGAGTGGAAACTGAGTGAGGTGGATATGGGTATGGTGGAATATGTGGGTGGTTTGTGGCAAATCGGTGGTCTAAGGAAGGAGATATCGGTGGTCTGACGAAGGAGACCGATGGTCTGAAGAAGGAAGGAGATATCAGTGGTCTGAGGAAGGAGATTGATGGTCTGAAGAAGGTGCCTGTTGGGTCTTTAGATGCGATGGTGGGTATGGTGGGTCTTCACATGCGATGCGATGCCGTGGTTGATGGTCTGAGGAAGGAGATCGATGGTCTGAAGAAGGTTTCTGTTGGGTCTTTAGATGTGATGGTAGGTATGGTGGGTACCATTGTGAAAGGGAAAGGCAGAGGAGTGGGAAAGGCAGAGGTTCGGAGGCATAGTGAAAAGCATCGTGAAAGGGAAGAGATGGTTTATTGCGTTTTTTGGGTTTATTACGTTTTTTTTGCTGGTTTAATTTTTTTTTTTTTATATTGTGCTGATGTTTGTTTTATTTATTTATTTATTTTTAATATTGTGCTGATGTGGAAAATTGTGGGAGCTTCAAAAGTTTCGGTTTTATATATATATATAGATTACAAAACAAATCAATGGTAACCTTTTTAGAGAGAATGAATAAAATCAATTAAGGAAATGAATTGCATTTAATGCTATTTGTTAATATCCTTCCAATTCGGACAATTTTGGGCATGACTAAAATTCTTTATAGTCATGAATTCATGATGAAAAAGTCTTCAATGCTAATAACTTACTGCCAAAATGCATGTAATTACAAATTTACCATTTCAAATAGAGATAGATCTTATGGGGCACAAAAGAGTATATATTTTAAATTTACACCACTAATAATATCATTCTCACAAAAGAAAAAAAAAAAAAAACTAAGTGTCATGGACCATGTCAAGTTATCAGGCTCCTTAAGTGCACATGTTTCTGTTGCATTTAAAATAATAATAAAATTAGATTATTTAGAAAGATAAACTAAACAAAAAGAGTTTTAAAAATAAACATAACATATTAAGTAAAGAAGAACAAATAAATATTTTATAAGAATTACACCTCAATCTCAATCTACTTAACGTTGGTAGCAGGTTCAGTATTGCAAATATTCACACTTGCGAATTGTAGCTCAAATTGGCCAATTTTGTCAGTATCTACATCTACAGTACAATATTTTAATATAACTTATGTGACTTTTGTCACTTTTTTTATAAATAGTTTTCAACCTATGACGTCCGCTTATGATAAGAACTCTTTATCATTAGACCAAGACACCAATCGATTTTTGGTGTAGATGGGGATTGAATCCCATATCTCTTATTCAACTATCAGAAACTTTATTAGTTGAGCTAACTGAAATCTACTGATTTTTGTCAACTAAAAAATGAATGTTTATTCCACATTGATTGTGTGTGTCTAGTATCTGCTGTTTATAATCACAGTATACAACTACAAAGGTTATGCTCTTTCGTAGTTGTATTTTGGTTATGTAATGTATTATAAACCCAGTTTAAAACACTAATATTACTATTTTCTTAATATTACTAAAAAAAAAAAAGTAATAGCAAAATATAAGACTAAAAATATATTTTTCTTAATATATCTCAATCATGATAATCTATCAAAGGAATTAAAAGTTTTTTTTTTTTTTTTTTTGGGTATAAAACCTAGTAAATTGTAATAATCATATACAAGTAAATTCCTTACAAATTATATTTCATAATAATATTAATTAGAGTACTGATATTATATAATCTAAATGTTCTCAATTTAATGAAGTTCTATGCAAATACTATTTTGAAAAGATCCAACAACATCCTAAAACCATTCTGGATGGGGCTCTCGTTTCATGGAAGAGTACCAGTGGTTGATTTTGTTTTTGTTTTTGTTTTAAAATTTGAATGAGGATGGCGGGTATAATGGATTTTGAAATTTAGTTTTTTATTATTTATTTTTAAATACTCCCATGAATAAATTAAGGCCGTAAAGAGAATGTTAATAAATTCATGGGATTTGACTTTTTAAACAGAACATAATCTTTGGACATCTCAAAATAGAATATAAGCCAAACAATTTAGGATGGATAGAATAATTGTTAAGAGTCTAGGAACTTTAATTTGTAACAATTAGAAAGATTGCTAGGGCTTTTGTAAGAAGTTTGTTAGAAGCTTTTGTGAGTTACTAATCACCCAATCAAGTTAACTTGCTTAATTTGCTCCGCCCTTTCGTAAAAATTATCATAATTTTTGAGTGGAGTTTATGGTTTGTTTTTATGTTAAAACCTTATTCTCTTTCCCTTTTGTGTGTGTGCGCGCATGTGTGTGTTTGTTTTTGAAAAAGAAAAGAAAAGAAAAGAAAAAAACCAATCAATCAAGTTTTAAATGGCTTTCGTACTTCCCTAGGTTTTGGTGGTAGCAAAACTTCAGTAGGGATTCAGTACTTTAGTAGGGTTTTAGCAAAACTTTAGTATGGCTTTTGCATTTACATTTCAGCAAGATTTTGACAACAACAATTCAATAGGTTTCAGTATTTTAGCAGTGCTTTGTGTTGGGTATACACATGTGAATGAAGCTTTGCATTGAATAATAATGAGAAGAATGAGTGGTTAATATAACATAATTGAGCGCATCCATTGGTTTTAGGCATTTTGGGTTAAAGTGTGTCTCAATATGTTATATTAATTTTTCAAAGAAGCTCCCCAATATGTTTATCTCCCCAACAAGTAGTATCAAAACCCATGGTGGTGTGGGACAAAGGTAGCAAGGTTAATGAGGATCCTTCCGAATTGGAGGTTACAAGGTTATCAAGGTTCCTTCAGCAGTTGGAGTAGGACTGGGGTGCGTGTACTTGAAATCCTTTCGCAAATTGAGTAGGGTGGGCAGTTGGAGTGGGGATGGGGTGTGTGTATTGAAGCACTTTTGCAAATGGAGCAAGGTGGGTACCGTTTGGTGCTAGACAACAATGAGGTGTGAGGTTTCGATAGAGGATGAAAGACTTGTAGGATTGACATATGGAGGCCCATGGATGATGCACTAGTGAAGGGAAAAGCTCATTAAGCAAAGGGGAGTAAGTAGGACTTGTTCATAGCCTACAGAGAGGCCTCGAAACCCATAAAGAGGTAGAGACTCACATGTGAGGGAGAGATTGTTGGGTTAAAATTGTGAGTGAAGTTAGAATGAGTAGTTAATATAACATAATTGAGCATATGCCTATTGGGCTTAGACTTTTTGGGTTAAAGTATGTCTAAATATGTTATATTAATTGTTAATACTGTATTTTGTTTGCCCTCGATTTGCGTATTGGACCTCGAAAAATCCAAAAATATCATTTTCTCTCTACGAGGCCATGAGAACATCTAGAGTGATGTGACGCAACCCATTCGGGCATCGAAGCACCTGAAGTGCCTTTTTCAGCCAAAATGACCAAAATGCCCTTGGTTGGCCCTAGGGTTGACCAAAGATTAAACGAGGTACAAACTTCCACAAAAAAACTTTTTTCGTAGCTTTACACCAAACCCGAGCTTCTCGGAGATTTTGAGCAAATTTGACCAAATTTGACCCAAAGTCGATCTTGGGTAGGCCCAAAAACCCTAATTTTGTTCTGGTTGCCAGAACAGGTTGAAACAAATTCCATTGCAAAGATCATCAAATTCTCATTCCAACGACTGTTCGTAGGTCAAAATCGGAATTAGAATGGCCAAGATATCACAAAACCCGAGATGACGTACCGATCGCTGCACCATTAACTTCTGAGAGCCATAACTTTTGATCCGACCGTTGGATTTTTGAGTTCCATACCTTTTTAGAAATGAAAATGAAGATCTATCCAAAGGTGTCAAGATCAACCCGATCAGAGGCGGTTTGAGGCCGGCGGCCCTATAATGGCCGTCGCCTTGAAAAACGCGCACCCATTAGGCTAGGGGGGCACACATTTTTTCTGAAATTTTCTCTCTGCTTAGTTCCTCTCTACATTTTTTCTCTCTTCCAAACACCAAAAAAAAAATCCAAAAAACACATCAAAGTCTTTTGATTCTTCCCTCTTCACCAAGAACACAAGGTATTGCTTTTGCACCAAATCTTATTTTCCTTGGTTCTACGCTTAGGATTTGGGGTTTAGGGGTATGGATGTAACTTTTTTTGCTATCATCCACATCCCTAACCTTCTAGATCTTTTTTCTAGCATTTATCTTTCTTTTTACTAGAATAATATGTTTTATTGCTTTCTTTGACATGTTTCTTGTTTTATCTTGTTTCTAGCATGTTTTTAGCTTAGATTGTGTTCTTTTATGCTTGTTCACATGTTTATTTTTCCCGATCTATATGCTTAGGGTTTTTATGCCATATTTTATGCTTAGATCTACATCCATTCATGCATATATGTTTAGATCTACATGCTTAGGGTTTTATGCCATGTTTCCTTTGTTTCGTTCCTCTCTTTGCTTTGCGTTGATGTTAGGGTTATTTGTTCACATGCTTGATATCATGTCTATGGTTATGCTTTGCTCGGATCTATGTGTTTGTATGCTTTTTGCCATGTTTTATGCTTAGATTCGCATTTGTACATGCTTAAATGCTTGGATTCATGTTCTTCCATGTCTATGCGCTAGCTTTCACATGCCCACACATGTGTTGCCATGCCTATGCCTAGATCTATGTTTTCACATGCTTGTGTGCTCGGATCTATGCTCTGCTTGCTTTATGCCATCTTCCATGTGCTTGTGCGCTCCATGCCATTTTTGTGTGCTTAGACCTAGGCTATATTCGTCTTGCCATGTGCTATTGTAGTCATTTTGTCGCTTTACCTTTCTTTCTTGCATTTTGGCCTATTGGTTTGGACCCGATCTAGACCTCATGGTCTTTGTCATTGTCCATACACCTTGGCCTATATCAAAGGGTTTGGATCACCCCTATTTGCATGGCTATGCTTACTTGCTTCTATTTTTCATGCTTGTGTTAGCCTCTCTTATTCTAAGTTTTGCCGCGTTTGACACCCTTAGCGGGTATGTGGTTGCATCCGATGCCTTGGAGGCCATGTTTGGATTTAAACACCTAGGAGGCATCTTTAGATGTCGGGTTACTTCGTGTGCACCCTTCCCTTTTCCATTCCGCGTGATGATATGCTTGCCGTGCTTGTTTGCGCCACCCGTTGGCTTTCTACACATCTTTACACACTTGCTTACATGTTCGTGCATGAGTCTTGCTTGCTAGAGTGTCGTCCATGCTTCAACACAATGAATTTTTGGACATCTGATCTAAATCTACATTTGTCCCTCGTGGACACCACCCTTGTTTGTTTGCTATCTTGCTTTGTTTCCCTTTTTGCTCACATCTTGGTTTCTATGTTTGCCATGTCTATCATGTTTATTTACTTTATGTCTCTTTATTGTGATCTTTGCATCTTTTCCTTCCATGGTTTGTTTGTTGGTTTCTTGTCTTTGCCTTTGCATGTATGCACATGGAGTCAGGACGCATGGAGCTAGGGCACGGTCTCTTGGGCACAAGCAAAAGGGGTGAGGATGTGAGCATGTAGATATGAGCCAAGCGGCTGCAGTCAATTAGTTTAGGAGTTTAGCTTTTCCCTTCGGTTACGTACTCTTTTAAACCCCTCCTTCCTCCTCCCTTTCTCCCTTAAATGGTTTGTATTAGGTATATCATGTCTTGTACCATTTGTTTTCATCCCTAGAGTATGGCGACCCCTGTTTACTTTCCTGCAACTATATTTTGGGCCATGCTCTAGGGATGTAGGCATTTACTTTCCTGCTCTGTGTGCTAGCATTGTGCATGATGCATGTATATATATACTACTCGCCTCCCTCTGGTGTGATTATCACAGTCCGTGTCACCTAAAGCAGGTGATGCATAGTTTCTGCCGTGAAAGTAAGGGGACATGTCGCCAGATTTTTACCGTGGAAATTAGGTACTTGGCTTGAATGCCATAGGAAAGCATAGATTGGGACCACACCCTTTCAAAAGCCAAACCTCAAAGCCCTCCCCCTCCTCCTCCCCCCCCCCCCAAATGCATGCAAAGCCCCGAAAGCCAATACCAAAATCATGTTTTTATTGCCAATCTCCAAAAATTAGGTTTTATCAAAACAAAGGATTGTCCTTGGACAGGCGTTGCGGGGTGCCTAACACTTTCCCCACACTTAACCAAACTTCCAGACCTAAGAATTAAGATTTTTTTGCCATCCATATTAGAATAGGAAAAATGACATTTTTCTTAGCCTAGGATTGGTAATAAATCAATTAGAAACTGGTGACCAATCAAACCTTAGAAAAATCCAATGATTGGTGGCGACTCCACTTACCTTTGGTAATCCCTTAAAATTTGGCCCAGATTCCTGCCATTACGCCAAAGGTAGACCTACCTTCTTCCACCAAGAGAGAGAGCACCCGTAGCTCCGCGTGAAAAACACACTCATTCACATCGAGAGGGGCCCCTCTAATAGGGCCTCACGCGTGCGGGAGTTGTCACCACGGCGGGTGGTCGAATGAAGGCGTGGCGACGGCGGTTTTTTCGCTTAGCCGATCGAGGCCAGGCGTCTGCATTAATTATCCAAAGAAACTCCCTAACATGTTTATCTCCCGAACACTTTGGGAATTTGTAGCACTTCAGTATGGTTTCAGAAGCATATCTAGATAGTTTTGGCAACACTTTAGTTAGGCTTCAACAACAACAGCAGTACTTTAGCACCACTTCAGCAAGGCTTTAATACATCGGTGAGGTTTAATTAACAATTTTAGCCAAGTTAGATTTTTTGCAACATCTCGTAAGTAGTGCCAGCAATATCAGCAAGATTTCTACAACAACGTTGTTAGTAGTGTCAGTAGAGATTTCAATTGCAATGGCAATGGGACTTTTGTTTGACCAGGGTATCTTCAATAGAGGACCAGAGATTTTTGAAAATCCTTCTGTGAAAATGCTACACTAGAATTTTAACAAACACCTCTCAAATCTTTAGTAAAACATTGGTTTTGGGGCAAAAAATGCAGCAAATCAACAAATAGGAAACTCTCATGGGTAAGAATTTGCTAAAACGAAATGGGGAGATGTTCTATTTGTAGAGGGAGTTTGCCTAGCCAACATGTTTCCATCATGAGTGGGAGCATGTCAATCAAACCCCAATTCATGATGGATACATGTTGGTGTGTAATGAACATGTTGTGTCTTGCTTAGCACTCAAGGTTGTATCAATTGAAGTCCCCAAAGCAAAAAGTTATGGCTCATGAAGCTAATTTCTCACAAAGCATTTGAGTTTTACCTTTAGTCAATTTGGTGCATGTGTTTCGAAGCATTCCCAAACTTTGAATTGAGTGATCCAAATGTCTTTGGTAAGCATGTGATCTATAGAGTTTAAATTAAATAAGGGCATCATCTACATCTTGTTTACACCTATCAATAACATCTTATCACATAAGATATTTTAAAAGTTAAGCAAAAAATAGGATCACACTTAATTTTGGTCAACAAAGTACAAACCAATTAAAATAAACAAAAAACTCTATACAACCCTCATCTATCACTTTGTCTCCTTCCTCACCACCACCTTTCTTCCACCACCATTGTCACATCTCTTTGAAAAAACCCAAAAACTCCTTTGTCCTCTCTCTCCCTCTCTTTACCTCCTCTGAAGTTCTACGTCTACCCACATATACACTTCAAAAAAGCTGAGATTGTGAGTAATACATTTTCAATTTCGACAATTGCTATCCTTTTCTTTTAATTGGTCACAATCAACGAATTCTTAAGTGATTTAATTACATACTCTCATATCACATTACAGATCACAAGGATTTAGCCACAAAAGTAAAACATTTACAAAAATTTTAGCTTAAAAAGACTTTTATTAGATTCCTTGATTTCCTAAGCCCTCGTTTAGGAGAAGGGAATAGAATGGAATGGAAATGAATGAAAATAATTGAAAGTTCACTTGATGTATAAAACACTAGTGAATGTTTGGAACCCCAATTTCAAAATAACCAACACAAGCTTATACTCAAACAATATATGTGCGGAATGATAAGTATAAGTAATACCCAAACAAACAAACTACTCTAAACCATAATTAATCACAATACAGTAGCAATTAAAGGTAAAGAATAAGGGTTAGAGAGATGCAAACATAAAGATAACACCAGCACGTGTTATCGAAGAGCAAACCGAAGAACTTGACGAAAAACCTCTTCGCCGCCCTCCAAGTGGTAAAATGATCCATTAAAGAATAAAGTTGGGATACATGATTAGCAATAGACCGTCCTAGCCTAATCTATCCAATGCATCTAAGCCCTTCAAGCTTCTTGCTCCAACAAAGTTAAGCCTAACCATGTCTTCTTTAGCTTTTCGGATCCCGCAATAAGCCCATTGCATCAACCAAATGAATTGGTCATCTCTGAATTGCTTCCCAAGCACCAAATAACCACCTCATAGATATGGGTATAGTGAGATAATGATTTGGATAATGAACCTCTCAGGGGTATGTCAATGGAGAAGGTGAGAGTAGAGGAATTGAGAATCAAAGATATAAGATTGTGGATGAGTCAATATTGTTGTTCTCTAGGGTTTCTTTCTCAAAATTATCTCTCAAAACTCTCTACATTTTGTGGGTATAAGGGTATTTATAGTAGGGTATGTGAGGAATGTGGAAAAACATTTTTTTTGCAAAACATGGTGTTCTAGCGACTCACTTGCGACTGGGATGAGTCGCAAGTTTGAGTCGTGAAATAATTGATTGGCCAGACTGTCCTTTTTGTCCTGTAGTGCTCTAGCTGTCATGACCTTTCAGCTTCCTACATGCTTCACATGTGTAGCATTTTGGCAAGTCAACAGTCGCAAGTCACTCAGGAGATCTAGTCACGAGAATCCTCTTGAATGTACACACACTTGAATTGTTCACATTCTCTTACACACAACATTTACATGATTCCCACATAAATACAGGGTATCTAATTACTGAAATACAAGAAAATTTGGTATGGAATAAAGTCAACACATAGTTGAACAAATTCAACCTTACAATAATAATTTTAAAATATTCCTCCATTTCTTTGTTTAGGAGTTTTAATAGATGGAATGGAAAGTCCATTCCCTTATTTGGAAGTTTAACTAGGAGGGAGTGGAATAGGTAGGAGTAGAAGGGAACACTCATTCCTCTATTCCCTTAAAACTTTAAATTTTCATCCCCCCAAAATTGGGAGGAATTGGAGGGAATGAAATTAGATTTAATGAATTTTTTACTAATAGTAATATTGTCATAAAGTGATTCCATTCCTTCCTTCTATGTTACTCCCAAACAAGTTTACTTAAATTTCATTCATATATTTTAAAACATCCAAACAAGATTACTTAATTAATTTATTTTTCATTCATTTTCCTTACTTAAATACATTTTATTCCATTCTATTCTTTTATGATTATTCCTTTTTGTTGGGTTATAAATTGACCCTAGTTAATCTATTCAATTACCCGAGTTGATTAATTAGGCCAAATTACATGAAATTCGTGGAGACTCACATAAATCGCCAATAAACTAAAGTGCAGCGGAAATTAAATTGACAAGGTGATTTGTTGACTTATGGGGAAACCTCTCACAAGGAGAAAATCCTATCGGGTGATTTTTAGGTCAACCACTCCCAATAATCAGTAATCAAGGATCAAGGGGTTACAAGTACAAGAAATCTTACAACTGCCTTGGACTATCCCAAAGTACAACCTACAATTTAACCTTCACTCCAATCCCCAATTAGTCTTGATCTTGTAGAGATTTCTTTCTTTGCACAGATCCTAGTACGTGACTAACTTCCCATCAATTGATGTTTTTGTTGGTTTGCAAAGTTCTTCACTTCAATACACATTAAAGATCTAAAAGCACTTGGATACAAAACCCTAAGGCACATAAGAATGCAATAGCTTCTTCAAAAGTGTATGAGTTCTCTAATTGAGTGTTCGTGTCCTGTGATAACTTTAAAATAGAGCTATTATACATTCTAGGAGTTTAGTGTATAAAACCCTAGTAATCCAAGTCATCATAGGCCGAAAATCTAATTAAGAATTCTGGATCTGCGTAGCTCGATAGATCAAAAGGTATCGAGACTAGTATCAAGGTCCTTCATTTATTCTCGATAGATGCTAGTATCAAGATAGTGTCGAGGTTCACCTTTTTAGCTTTTCTTCACTTGTCTCTTGGTGTAGTCTTCATGTCTTCAATATTACCACTTGATTAAGTCCTAAGACATACTTCATGATATTCTAGAAACCACTGAGAACTACCAATTGCAAGTAAAGTGCACTTGTTGAAAAAGGTCACTAACACTTTCTATTCCATTCCTTTATGAACTCACAAACGAAGCCTAACCAACTCAATATTGAAA
>JAXUIC010000300.1:0-45713 GCA_035136125.1 Quercus rubra
TGGATAACAAAAGTATACTTGGATTAGCAACCTATATACATCTCTTTATATTTTTGTGATCGGTGACATTCAGTAATAACCATATCTTAATATCAATTATATAACATTTTGTTTTGCCAAATAAAATTGCTGATTTAAGTTTTCTTTCTTTGTAGTTGGATTGTCATCTATTTTTACCTCACTGAATGTTAGATGTTGCAGGTTCTTTCTATTGTCATGATCCAAGGGGAAACGGTGCTTATTATCGTCCCAAATTATTGTCTACAATAGTCAGGACCTTAGTGCATAGCATATGAAAGGGTCCAAATTTTAGTGTTTCAATTATAGGAGAGGGTCCCTTTTTTTTGTATTCTAAGCTGTATTCAGGACCTTAGTGGTTTTTTAATGCTATTTTTTTTTTCCAAATAAGTAAAGAAAGAAGAAACATAATGGAAAACTCTTCATTTGTTATATATTTTTGTTCTATTACCATTTTTGCAATAGTTGATATTGTACAATTTTCCTTTAATCAAACGTTATTCCAGTTTTGAATATGTTGAGTCATATTATGAGTAAAAGCCAGCCTATTCATTTTAAAGTGTGTTTTTAAAGCAAAGTAAATATATATTATTCTTCTCAAATTATTTCGTGCATTGCACGGATTAGTGACTATGTACAATCAAAGTGGAAGAGACAAATAGTTGTTAACATCTACTTACACAATAGTTTTCCCGAGAATTGCATGAGTTAGCGACTAGTTGTTTAAACATTGAAAGCTATTGTTTAAAAGTGAGTACCAAACAGCCCCTTAGTTACTGAAGTGACACAAAGCTCATGTGACACTCGCGTGTCTCACTTAAGTTCGTTTAAACCACACGAATCATACGATACGACTAAACTAGTATGAAAGCATGAACTGCGTATGTTGTAATGGTGGTGCTATTGATCATTCCAAAAATAGTAATTGTAACGAACCAACCAGATCAGTGTGCCTCAAATTTCATCAGTTCACACTAAATTGTGTATGGTTATCTATTTGCTATCCATTAAGATGCTTAATTACTACATTATCTTTTTGTATAAGTTTGAATTTCTGCCCCCATCACATGACTTGTTTGCATCTTTCTTCTAACCACGTACTGGTGCAGTGTCTATTCGCTAGTAAAGTTGCCATATCCTAGGGTGGGAGTTCAAGAAACACCATTGTGCACTTTTTTAGTGTTTTTGGAAAATAGCTAAAATTGTACATTTATCATGCCAACATGTGTGTATATAATCAACTCACGATGTGGGACTTCAACGCCATGTTATGAAAATGATGATATATATAATAGAAGTAAAAAAATTTCATAAAAGCCTCAATGTGCTTGTAGCCCAATGACATGTACTCATTTCTTCTTCTTTTTTTCTCTATCCTACTTGTTATACATATTTTGTATTTTACCAATCGTAGTATGACATATATATATATATATTTTTTCATTTTGACCTTTAATTATTTTATAAGGGCAATTAATACATGACAAATTTTATAGTTGGAAAGCCTTCTAAAGTTAACTGCTTTTTTTCCCTACACACTTCTTGCGGTATAGCGTTGATGTTGAACCATGTACATATTACATTATTACGTGACCGGAATGTGGATTTTCTTCCTTTTGGTGGGAATGATATCTATGTTTAGGATATAAAAATTCAAAGTAAGATAATTGATGAGGAACTAAGCTTTAGCTTAAAATATTCTAAGATTGCATGCAAAAGAGATCTGTGCATGGAAAGCAAAGATTAGCTTTGGTACATTGTCAAACTTTTGAACACAGTAGGACCCATTTGAACCCCATACATTAATATTTATATTTTAACATTAAAGTGGAAAAGATATCTACTTTGAACTGTTTCTATGGTAGGGTGTTAGAAATAAAGGAGAGATAATACCTGAATTTTCCTTGGAAATTACACAATTTGATTTTACCAAAAAGAGGTGGTAGAGATGAGGCATAGACCAAGTCACTGTCTTGAGACAAGTCGTGCCATCTACCATATATCCAATGTAGTTAGACAAATAGTTTCTACATATTCTCCCCAGGATACAACAACCCAACCACCTTCATTGATTATCCTTGCGAGCCTACACTGCTCGTAGGATATAAGGTCTCCATAGTACTTTTATTCCTAGAATATTTTGTGAGTAGAAAGAAGTAATAGATGGTAAGTGTTTAAGACAATAAAAAATTATTTTTGAAAAGTTTGCAACTTTCTAATTCAAAAAATAAAAATCTGTGTGTATGAAAGTTTTATTTCTTTCCATATATATATAGGTCCAGACATGTTGCTTGTCTTAGCCAAAAAATAAAACATTTTATATCAATTAAATAGTCGTAAAGTTATTGAAATTAATATATATAATCAATAGCTTTCTATAATATAATATAATATAGACCAGATACCAAGATTCAAGGGTTGTCTTTGCCAAACTTTTGTACGTTGAAAACAAAAAGAAAGGGCATTATGCTATGAATTTAATGGCCCATTATTACAAAACCTCTTTGAAAGTTTCTGAATATATATTACAAAATTGCTACCTATTTTGACCACTTTCCATTAAACCAAATAGTAAATAGTTGTGTATATATGGTATCATAAAATAATTCAGTAATAGCTGTACATTTAAGTGCTGAAAAATCTTCCATATATGATGTTATTATGTCATATTCAAATAAGAACGTTTGAATACAAAACGTTTAGAATGGAAAGTATATATTTGTAATAAAACCAAATATGCTGACAATTATGGTATTAATATCACGTTAATGTTCATAAATTTCCTGATTAAAACTTGACAAAAGCTATTCAAATTTTAAATTATATTTTAATTTCAAAATTTAGCAATCAACGTATCTGACATTAATTAAGGGATAATTGGTACACATAAATGAGTATTAAAATAAATATAATATTTTTTATAAAAATATCCAACATAGGGTATATTATAAATTTTAAGTGCTGAATGACGTATGATCTGACGCAGTATAGGCTCTCTAGTCCCTTATAAAAGGCCAAGAGTCTTGTTGTTTTGAACCATCCAAAGACCAAAGATGACCACTACCAAATACTGCCTTGTGTTGCTCCTTGGAGTGGTGATTCTAAGCACTGCCTCACTGGCTGACCACCATGAGTCTCCCAAACATGAGCACAAACCTCCTAAGGGAGAAAAGCCACCCCTAAAACACAAGCCACCAACCTCACTCAATAAGGAAGAGAAGCCATTGCCAGAACACAAACCACCAACCCCAGGAAAAGGAGAGAAGCCACCATCACATGATCATCACCCTGGATGCCTTCTATTGGGGTCTGCTTCCATTGATGGCAAACCTCCTCCAAAGGGAGAAAAGCCACCACCAAAACACAAGCCACCAACCCCACTTGACAAGGAAGAGAAATCATTCCCAGAACACAAGCCACCAAAGGGTAAAGGAGAGAAGCCACCACCAGAGCACAAGCCACCACATGATCATCACCCTAGACACCTTCTATTGGAATCATCTTCCATTGATGGTAAAGCTCCTCCCAAGGGAGAAAAGCCACCACTAAAACATAAGCCACCAACCTCAGTTGAAGAGGGAGAAAAGAAACCATTCCCAGAACACAAGCCACCAAAATGTAAAGGAGAGAAGCCACCACATGATCATCGCCCAGAAGATCATAAAGACTCGCAAAGGCCACCTCGAAAGAACTTGAAGCCTCCAACTGCTGAAAAGAAGCCACCAAGTGCTTCTCACAAGCCACCCCACAAACCCTCAACTGCCAATTGAATGCGTAGCTAAATATTTAGAAATAAGAGCTACAACTATGTTATCTTTCTTATCATTCACTGTACTATTTGTGGAACAGCTACTACTAGCACTGAGCTATATGTTCATGTTGTGTACTCGTTTATATAGTGTTTGTTAGCAACCACATCATTATGTGCAAAATTTTTTCCATTTTGCACATTTAAAACTTAAATTTTCTATTTTACACATCTATTTTTACGAAACACCCACATCAGTTTGTCTATTATAGACATTTATTCAAATCAAATATTCATTTTTTTAATACAGTCACCGTGAGAGGAGAGAGAAAGGAAAAGAGAGTGAGGTGAAGAGAGGAGAGAAAAAAAAAAGAATAAAAAAACCATTTACACGGTGAACAATAACTATGTATATATACACAGTTACTATTTATTTACAAGATTACTGTGCATATTTAGACATTTTTAAGAAGACTAATGTGGGGGGGGGGGGGGGGGGTTGGGTTGAAATTTGTGAAATTGAGCACTTTTTGTATTTTAGAAGACTAAACATGAGCTGGTGTGGTTGCTTGTGTTGCTTATGAGTATTGACATGCAGTTATGCATTTGGAGAATATTGCAGCCGGATATATCTACTATCTTTACGATTTGAATTGTTTTCTATCAGATAGAGAAGAACAATAAGTCATTGCATTATTCTTGTAAAGATTCAAACTCTTCTTCTTTCTATTGACATGTTATCACATGTCTCAATGATTCGCGCCTTGATAATACAAGGAAATTAAAAGCATTAATCTCAACAGAAATAATTGAAACGAAAAAAAAAAAAAAAAAACTAACTAAGGCTATTGGAGATTGATTTCACTATAATCATTATCAAATCAATAATTTGGTCGCGTCTCACCAAAGCAGCAAATTAATAAAGAAAAATCTAGAGCTACAAAGAAAAATAAGTATTATTTCCTATAAACAAATGAAAACTCCAATTATATTAAAATCATCAGATTATATATTATAAATTTAAGGGGGAATTACACTTTACCCACATGTGGTTTAAAAAATGACACTTTGCCTTCCTGTGGTCTAATCTGTTAACCAAATGTTTACCCACCTTTGTACTGCCTTTACTCTAACACTATTCCACTAAAAAAAACAATAGCAATTGAATCAAAACACTTTCCTGAGAAAAAAAAAAAAAAAAAAAAAACCTTCCTTTTACCCGTACACCCCTGAAATAGGGTAAAGGAGTAATTTAGGGTAAAAAAAAACACACCGCACAATAGCCTCCCTATACATTCCCCAATTTAGGATTTTGTTACAATTGCTCTCTAGGAGTAATGTTCATTAATTTCCTAAATGAATCTCTCTCTCTCTCTCTCTCTCTCTCTCATGGCATGCAAATCAATGGTTGCGACGAATGACATGGGCAACAACAACTTGGAGTTTGGCACTACCAGTGACGGCAGGATTGGACCATTTCTAATATGCATCTAGGTGTGGGTGTCTTGGGCTTTAATAGGAAAAAAAATGAAAGAAATAATATTTAATTGAAATTGGGTTTAGATTTTAGAGTAGAAAATCTAGGTGTGGGAGTATTGGGCTTTAATAGGAAATTAAAAAAAAATGAAAGAAATAATATTTAATTGAAATTGGGTCTAGAGTTTAGAGTAGAAAATCTAATGTGGGCATTTTGAAAAATGGTTTGCAAAAATAGATTATTATCCTAAAATTGGGAGAAATTTTAAGGAATATAATGCTAATGCTCTTACTTTGCTAGCGTCCATCAAAGTGCAACAATATTTTAATTTTAATTCTTTTATACAAGATAGATAGAAATTTTACTCTAACTTAATTCAAGTGTATATGTATGTGAAACTCCTTCCTGAAAACTTGAACGCTAGCTCTTAAGCCTCTTACACTTCACAGACACTCACACTAGTAGAGTAACCAACAATATTTTAATTTTGACTACTGAACTCATGTATACCCTTTAGTTTTATTTTTTATACAACATAAATGGGTATATAAATAAAAGAATTTTACAGGGGACATTCCCTATCTACTTCCTAAAAAGAAAAGTAAAGAAAAATACAAATATATGTTATCCTAGAAGAAAAAGCGAATTATAAGAAAAAAAACATTTAATCCTATAAGAAATAAGAGATCATAAAAAATGAATGAATAGAAATCTCTTGTCCCTCTTTTTTTGTTTGACTTTATGGCTTTATGCTCTATCAATCATAGATTTTCTCATAAAAAATACATGGGCTTAGGTCCAAGGGTGGCTCTACAACAAGTCTAGGGGGTTCAAATGAAACCCCCTGACCTTTTACCCCTAAAATAAAATTTTAAACACCTTAACCCTAAATTTTGTTTAATTCTAGTTGAAATAAGCTTGAATATGATTATCTTAGTACTATTTTCACAATAATTTTACAGTAAAGGTTAAGTGGCAAGTTTTAATTGGTTTTTATCTAGACCTACAAATGACATTATTTTTTTTTACATCTTTAACAACTTGCCACCAAGATTTTGTTATGAAAGTGTTATGTCAGTAGCTCTACTCTTAAAATTGCTGCTTTGTTTTTTAAAAGTAAATAAATAAATAAACATTCTCTTCAAACTCTAGCTTACTTTGCAATTGACAGTAGAAAGAAATTGTTTTTCCTGTACTTTTCTTTTTCAATAGCAAAAAATTACACCACTTTTAGAACATAAAAACAACAACACTATTATCCACCATAGAAAAAAAATCCTAAAGCCTCCACTACCTAGGTCTTGCATGCATTAAAAGTAAAAAATTACAAAATAGAGATAGTGGCCCAAAAAGTGATTGGGCCTTGCTTTGAGTATTGCCGTAGGATTTTAAACAAAAAGTAGCCATCTTTAAGTTGCTTGAGGACAATGAGGAGTATACATTAAAATGATAAAAGAAGCAAGTTGTCATTAACCTTTATCTTCCATGGCACACGCACAATATTTCTTTAGGTCTAAAGCTTCATTTTTAAGAACACGGATCAAAATAATATCTTAATAAGGACATACTTGGACACACTTAGAAGCAATATAACAGTAAAACTTTATAATCCTTAATGCTTTAATTGTTCAATAAAGCTTTCGAAATTCTTAAAAGAGGATCCACCTTGAGTTACACCCGTTTTGGCCATTTTCTTTAGCTTTAGTGCATTTCTTTTTATACCATCATCAGAGAGCGGTGTTCCTATTTTGTTTTGGTTTCAAGCCTCACGATGAGCCAATTTTTATTTGGGGTCAACCCAAAACCAATCTTCCAAACATCACATATGTAGCTCCTATTATGGAATTGGTCTGTAAAGAAAGGCCAACACAGAAATTGGACTCCCCTGCTTATACCCTCCAAGGTTGAATTCCATCCACTATGGCTTAGAAAACATGCAATAGAAGGATGGTATAACACCTTCTCTTGAGGTGCCCATTCAACAATCCTTCCATGATCATTTAGACTTGTTCTAAACACAAACAAGAATTCAACAAGTGCTCCATCTGTTATGTCTGATCGGACAACCCACAAAAATGGCCTGTCCAAATTCAAGACCAAGTGCTAGTTCATCAAACTGTTGCTTCAATTTGGTGAGTGTGTATTTATAAGGCATGAATGAGATGAATGTGAGCTATTTTTGAGTGAATGAGATGGGATTAATGCTAAGATTAAGGCTTTTTGTGTGTGGTGGTATGTTTATGACTAGTTAAGAGACATTTATGGGCTGTAATTGTGTGAAAAGAGGGAAAGAGTATCTGATACTAGATAAGTGTTGGCTAAAGATGATGAGTGGTGAGCTTGAGGGAAGCTAAACCATGAGCAAGATAGCAAACAAACCCAGAGTTTCAAAGAGGGTAGCTATCTTCTAGTGGGCTGAGGTGTTCATCTTTTTATAATGGTGCTTTAGAGAAGCATTAATTAACAAGAATCCAAAAACATAGGACTACTCAGAGGTAGTGAATCAATGTTAATCTTCTTGGGATTTTTGGTCAAAAGTAGGAGATTTACTTTTAGGGGTTGTCTTGCCTTTTTGGGTAATGATGGGATTTTAGAGTGCTTTGCATTAAATGCCAGGATTTTTGGGATTGAGCTTAATCAATGAGATTAAGACATGCATCAAGAACAAATCCTAATGCTGCAACTGAGATTTGGTCCCCCAAGAAGTAAGATTCAACACCTCAAGCCAGGTGTCAAACTCTAAAGTCCACTTCAAGGGGAATCATGTCTTGAACGTTTTTATCATTTATAACATCAATTTGTTGAGGTTTGGATAACTTGGTTTCAACTCTCCTTCCACTAGATGTATAGTCTTAAGGAAGATGATGGAGTTCCATTATCCTTCTAACTTTAGCTAATATTATAGCTCTCAGGCACTGTTCACATAAGGTAAAGAGTGGCAGAAAATTGATGGGACAGCCCCTTATTCATCCTCAAAGGTTTGGTTCTGTTGTAGGGGTCTCTAGTTGTTTTTTGGTTAGGGATGAACAATGGGTGGTTGCCCAATTTCAAGCCTCTTGCTGGGGACCTTTCTGGGCTGAAACTTTGCTCCATTTTAGCACTTTTAGTTGGCCCACATGGCCCTTTCTTTGCTTGGGCTTGTTCCCTACTTCATGAGATTCTTGGGCCTACAAAATGGGCATTAAAGACACATTTTTCCATGGGTTTTTTACTCCTCTTGGGCTTTGGTTGTTAGTAGAAATAAAATGAATCTGTGAGCTTTAATAAATATTTATGATAGATTTTGGGTATTAATTCTCATGGGTTTTAAATAACAACTTGTTTAGTTTCTCATAATTTTTACTGTGGATTACTTTGTAAATGATATTTTCTTTGAAGATTTTTTAAATAATGACCTCCAATATTGTTCTTGAGAATAATATTTACCATGGGTTTTAAATAAATATGGTAACAACCACTATAATGGAATAATATGATGTTCTCATGAGTTTCTCTATAGATAATCATAATGGACATATAGGATGAATAATTACCATGAGTTTTGCTAATGCATATAATGAATGTTATGATGTAAGATAGATAGTGAACATGAATTTATAATATGAAAAAAATAAATGTCATGGGTCTAATAATCGTAACTTTCCATGGGCTTTTATAAGAAAATTGCCATGGGTTTTGAGAATAGACAATTCATAAATTCCATGAGCTCGTAATATTACATTAATATGTTTAAGAATCTAAAGTATTCTTCATTATTAGACTTTTAAGTGAAATAATTATGATATAGTCTTTTGCCAAGTATTAATAACCTTGGACTTTTGATAGAATAGTGCCAAGTAGTTAGCTTGGGCTTTTAATAGTGCTAACATAAGTTGGGCTTTTATTTATTTATTTTTAGAAACCATTTTGTAAGCAAGTTTGTGTATAGCTGAGTGATGAAGGCAAATCTAAAATATGGACATTTTTTGGATCTTCATGGTTCACTGAAGGAAATAAGTCTCTACGGCCAAGTAATACATGATGAAACTCCATACTGAACCGCATGACTCACTTTCTTTAAATCATCTTCATTAGAACCTGAAACAAAAACATGAAAACTAAATGAATACCTTGTAGTAGGTCTATTAAATGTTGTGTCTCTATTTAATGCTGCTTTTATTTTCTTATCCCACTTTGAAGACCTTTTTTTTTTTTTTTTAATTATTAGTTTATTACATACCATGTGTTGGTTTTAAAACTAACGCTTGACAGGTTGTTTTATGTTATTAGTGTGTTACCTAAACTTTTGATGATGGATTTGTCTATTTCAACGAATAGTTTCTAATGGATAACAAAGTATACTTGGATTAGCAACCTATATACATCTCTTTATATTTTTGTGATCGGTAACATTCAGTAACAACCATATCTTAATATCAATTATATACCATTATGTTCTGCCAAATAAAATTACTGATTTGAGTTGTCTTTCTTTGTAGTTGGATTGTCATCTATTTTACCTCACTGAATATTAGATGTTGCAGGTTCTTTCTATTGTTATGATCCAAGGGGAAACGGTGCTTATTATCGTCCCAAATTATTGTCTACAATAGTCAGGACCTTAGTGCATAGCATATGAAAGGAGTCCAAATTGAAGTGTTTCAATTATAGGAGAGAGTCCCTTTTTTTTGTGTTCTAAGTTGTATTCAATTCAAATTCAATGAATTGATTGATATGCTTTTTTATTGCTATTTCTTTCCGAATAAGTAAAAGAAAGAAGAAACATAATGGAAAACTTTCATTTGTTATATATTTTTGTTCTTTTAGCATTTTTGCAATAGTTGATATTGTTCAATTTTCCTTTAATCAAACATTATTCCAGTTTCTGAATGTGTTGAGTCATATTATGAGTAGAAAGCCAGCCTATTCATTTTAAAGTGTGTTTTTAAGCAAAGTAAATATATATTATTTTTGTCAAATTATTTCGTGCATTGCACGGATTAGCGACTATGTGTAATCAAAGTGGAAGAGACAAATAGTTGTTAACATCTACTTACACAATAGTTTTCCTGAGAATTGCATGAGTTAGCGACTAGTTGTTTAAACATTGAAAACTGTTGTTTAAAAGTGAGTACCAAAGAGCCCCTCAGTTACTGAAGTGACACAAAGCTCATGTGACACTCACATGTCTCACTTAAGTTCTTTTAAACTACACGAATCATCCGATACGACTAAACTAGTATGAAAGCATGAACTGCATATGTTGTAATGGTGGTGCTATTGACCATTCCAAAAATAGTATTTATAACGAACCATACAAGATTAGTGTGCCTCAAATTTCAACAGTTCACACTAAATTGTGTATGGTTATCTATTTGCTATCCATTAAGATGCTTAATTACTACATTATCTTTTGTATAAGTTTGATTTTTGCCCCCATCACATGACTTGTTTGCATCTTTCTTCTAACCACGTACTGGTGCAGTGTCTAGTCACTAGTAAAGTCGCCATATCCTAGGTGGGAGTTCAAGAAACACCATTGTGCACTTTTTTAGTGTTTTTGGAAAATAGCTAAAATTGTACATTTATCATGCCAACATGTGTGTATATAATCAACTCACGATGTGGGACTTCAACGCCATGTTATGAAAATGATGATAATATATAATAGAAGTAAAAAAATTTCATAAAAGCCTCAATGTGCTTGTAGCCCAGTGACATGTACTCCTTTCTTCTTCTTTTTTTCTCTATCCTAGTTGTTATGCATATTTTGTATTTTACCAATCATAGTATGACATATATATATATATATATATTTTTTTTTTTCAATTTGAACTTTAATTATTTTATAAGGGCAATTAATACATGACAAATTTTATAGTTGGAAAGCCTTCTAAAGTTAAGTGTTTTTTTTCCCTACACACTTCTTGCGGTGTAACGTTGATATTGAACCATGTACATATTACATTATTACATGACCAGTATGTGGATTTTCTTCCTTTTGGTGGGAATAATATCTATGTTTAGGATATAAAAATTCAAAGTAAGATAATTGATGAGGAACTAAGCTTTAGCTTAAAATATTCTAAGATTGCATGCAAAAGAGATCTGTGCATGGAAAGCAAAGATCAGCTTTGGTACATTGTCAAACTTTTGAACAAAGTAGGACCCGATTGAACCCCATACATTAATATTTATATTTTAACATTAAAGTAGAAAAGATATCTATTTTGAACTTTTTCTATGGTAGGGTGTTAGAAGTAAAGGAGAGATAATACCTGAATTTTCTTTGGAAATTACACAATTTGATTTTACCAAAAAGAGGTGGCAGAGATGAGGCGTGGACCAAGTCACTATTTTGAGAAAAATTGTGCCGTCTACGATATATCTGATGTAGTTAGACAAATAGTTTCTGCACGTTCTCTCCAGGATACAACAGCCCAGCCACCTTTACTGATTATCCTTGCGAGCCTACACTGCTCGTAGGATATAAGCTCTCTATAGTACTTTCTTTTTCCAGAAAATTTTGTAAAAGATAGAATATTTTGTGAGTAGTAAGAAGATAGAATTTTATTTCTTTCCATATATATAGGTCCAGACATGTTGCTTGTCTTTAGCCAAAAAATAAAACATTTGATATCAATTAAATAGTCATAAAGTTATTGAAATTAATATATACAATCAATAGCTTTCTATAATATAATATAATATAGACTGGATACCAAGATTCAAGGGTTGTCTTTGCCAAACTTATGTACGTTGAAAACAAAAAGAAAGGGCATTATGCTATGAATTTAATGGCCCATTATTACAAAACCTTTTTGAAAGTTTCTGAATATATGTTACAAAATTGCTAGCTGCTTTGACCACTTTCCATTAAACCAAATAGTAAATAGTTGTGTATATATGGTAACATAAAATAATTCAGTAATAGCTGTACATTTAAGTACTAAAAAATCTTCCATATATGATGTTATTATGTCATATTCAAATAAGAATGTTTGAATACAAAACGTTTAGAATGGAAAGAATATATTTGTAATAAAACCAAATATGTTGACAATTGTGGTATTAATATCACAGTAATGTTCATAAATTTCCCGATTAAAACCATTGACAAAAGCTATTCAAATTTTAAATTATATTTGAATTTCAAAATTTAGCAATCAATGTATTTGACATTAATTAAGGGATAATTGGTACACATAAATGAGTATTAATATAAATATAATATTTTTTATAAAAATATCCAACGTAGGGTATATTATAATTTTTAAGTGCTCAATGACGTATGATATGACGCAGTATAGGCTCTCTAGTCCCTTATAAAAGGCCAAGAGTCTTGTTGTTTTGAATCATCCAAAGACCAACGATGACCACTACCAAATGCTACCTTGTGTTGCTCCTTGGAGTGGTGCTTCTAAGCACTGCCTTACTGGCTGACCACCATGAGTCTCCCAAACATGAGCACAAACCTCCTAAGGGAGAAAAGCCACCCCTAAAACACAAGCCACCAACCTCACTCAATAAGAAAGAGAAGCCATTGCCAGAACACAAAACACCAACCCCAGGTAAGGGAGAGAAGCCACCACCACATGATCATCACCCCGGACGCCTTCTATTAGAGTCTGCTTCCATTGATGGCAAACCTCCTCCAAAGGGAGAAAAGCCACCACCAAAACACAAGCCACCAACCCCACTTGACAAGGAAGAGAAATCATTCCCAGAACACAAGCCACCAAAGGGTAAAGGCGAAAAGCCACCACCAGTGCACAAGCCACCACATGATCATCACCCTAGACACCTTCTATTAGAGTCATCTTCCATTGATGGTAAAGCTCCTCCCAAGGGAGCAAAGCCACCACCAAAACACAAGCCACCAACCTTAGTTGAAGAGGGAGAGAAGAAAACCATTCCCAGAACACAAGCCACCAAAAGGTAAAGGAGAGAAGCCACCATATGATCATCACCTAAGAGATCATAAAGACTCGCAAAGGCCACCCCGAAAGAACTTGAAGCCTCCAATTGCTAAAAAGAAGCCACCAAGTCCTTCTCACAAGCCACCCCACAAACCCCCAACTGCCAATTGAATGCATAGCTAAATATTTAGAAATAAGAGCTACAACTATGTTATCTTTCTTGTCATTCACCGTACTATTTGTGGAACAGCTACTACTAGCACTGAGTTATATGTTCATGTTGTGTACTCGTTAATATTGTGCAAAATTTAAAAGTAAATAAATAAATGGGCTTATGCTCTACAGCAAGTAATTTAATGTTGTGTACTCGTTAATATGGCTTTATGCTCTATCAATCATAGATTTTCTCACAAAAAATACATGGGCTTAGGTCCAAGGGTGGCTCTACAGCAAGTCTAGGGGTTTCAAATGAAACCCCTTGACCTTTTACCCCTAAAATAAAATTTTAAACACCCTAACCCTAAATTTTGTTTAATTCTAGTTGAAATAAGCTTGAATATGATTATCTTAGTACTATTTTCACAATAATTTTACAATAAAGGTTAAGTGGCAAGTTTTAATTGGTTTTTATCTGGACCTACATATGACATTATTTTTTACATCTTTAACAACTTGCCACCTTGATTTTGTTATGAAAGTGTTGTGCCAATAGCTCTACTCTTAAAATTGCTGCTTCATTTTTTAAAAGTAAATAAATAAATAAACATTCTCTCCAAACTCTAGCTTACTTTGCAATTGGCAGTAGAATGAAATTGTTTTTTCCTGTACTTTTCTTTTTCATTAGCAAAAAATTACACCACTTTTAGAACATCAAAACAACAACACTATTATCCACCATAGAAAAAAATCTTGAAGCCTCCATTGCTTAGGTCGTGCATGCATTAAAAGTAAAAAATTACAAAATGGAGATAGTGGCCAAAGAGTGATTGGGCCTTGCTTTGAGTATTGCTGTAGGATTTTAAACAAAAAGTAGCCATCTTTAAGTTGCTTGAGGACAATGAGGAGTATACATTAAAATGATAAAAGAAGCAAGTTGTCATTAACCTTTATCTTCCATGGCACACGCACAATATTTCTTTAGGACTAAAGCTTCATTTTTAAGAACATGAATCAAAATAATATCTTAATGAGGACATACTTGGACACACTTAGAAGCAATAAAACAGTAACACTTTATAATCCTTAATGCTTTAATTGTTCAATAAAGCTCTCGAAATTCTTAAAAGAGGATCCACCTTGAGTTACACCCATTTTGGCCATTTTCTTTAGCTTCAGTGCATTTGTTTTTACACCATCATTAGAGAGCGGTGTTTCTATTTTGTTTTGATTTCAAGCCTCGTGATGAGCGAATTTTTATTTGGGGCCAACCCTAAACCCATCTTCCAAACATCACATATGTAACTCCTATTATGTAACTGGTCTGTAAAGAAAGGCCAACATAGAAATTGGACTCCCCTGCTTATACCCTCCAAGGTTGAATTCCATCCACAATGGCATAGAAAACATGCAATAGAAGGATGGTCTAACACCTTCTCTTGAGGTGCCCATTCAACAATCATTCCATGATCATTTAGACTTGTTCCAAACACAAGCAAGAATTCAACAAGTGCTCCATTTGTTATGTCTGATCGGATAACACACAAAAATGGCTTGTCTAAATTCAAGACCAAGTGCTAGTTCATTAAATTGTTGCTGGCTGAAGGTTACTAAGCTGCCAAAAGTAACACAAATGACTGAACCCACAGGTTGTTTATCAAGCCAACTTAGACAAGTTGAATTCTGAGGCCAAAAGCTTCCAACATAATTGCTCAATTGACTGCCCAAAAGTAATTGGCCAACAAGTATGATCCCAGGAATTAAATCGTAGGCTGGTGAGTCGAGTTTGTGAAATGAAACGCAGAGAAGCCAGTTGCATTGTTTCACATAATGGTTCACTCTCAAAGAATAATATTCAAAGATAAGGTTTTGCATCTTTGAGTCTCCTGAAAAGCTCCAAGGCAACTCGGTGCTACTCCATGCTGGGATTTCCTTTGACAACCAGATCAAGTTGCCTACTCAACTTTTTTTCTTTTTTTTTTTAATCAAAATTAAACAAGAATATGTCACTAATTATGTACTCACTTTTTCTTTCTCAAATTTTCAAGGTATGATATTTTGTACTTTCTAAATGTTAATGGTCTTGCAACTCAACTTTTAGTTGGTGCTTTAGAGCACTAGTATCAGTTTTTCTAAAAAATTTAACATTTAACACATCAAAAAATTATTTTATCTTCTATAAGACATCATTTTACAAGTCTCTCTCTCTCTCTCTCTCTCTCTCTCTCTCTCTCTCTCTCTCTCTCTCTTATACATAGTAGCAAGCAAAAACACAAAACTCTTCTACATCCCATTAGCTAAAACACTCCTCTCTTTCAGTCTTTAGCCTTTTTCCTTTCTCTCACTTTCTTGTTTCTCTCTTTGAATTGAAATCGGGCTATGGCTTCACAGTTAGGAGACGGTGAATGATCGGCTAGATTTTTAGGTTTGCAATGGCGATGAACAAGATCACCTCTCTCCTTGGTTCATTGATGGTGGTGGATGGGTTTGGTTTTGTGTGTTTAGTTAGTTCTTGGAGGTGAGAGATTGGAGGTGGGTTTAGCAAGTGATGGGTTTGGTTCTGTGGGTTTTGTTGGTGATTTTATTTGCCGTGATTAGTGGGTTTGGCTGGTGATTAGGGTTTAGTGGTTGAAGGGGGTGCTAGGTAGGTTTCACCAATTGTTTTGTTTGCTGTGATCGATGGTGATTGGCAGAGGTGTTGTTGAAGGTGGGTCTATGATCATTGTTACTATGGTGATGGGTTATGAGAGAGAGAGAGAGAGAGAGAGAGATTGAGAGAGAGAGAGAGAGAGAGAGAGAATAAAAAAAAATTAGACCATATGTCCGTACCATCAAATCTAGAACATCACTGTAGCTTAATGCTAAATTTTTTTAATATTTGAAACATTTGAGGTTGGTGGGTTTATTGTGTTTAACATTTATCACACTTAATGCTAATGCTCTTAAGAGCTTACCTACTAAAAAATTATTTAGTTCTGCCAAATTTAGCAAAACATAAACACAAAATGCCAAATATTTATTAAGATTAGTTGGTAGTCTCATTTAAACCAAGTTAAAGACGCAATAATTGTTATGTGCATATGGAATATTTGTATTTATGAAAATATATTATTTTAAAAAGTTATTACATCTAATACAGAATAACTATTATGATCCTTTTAGGGATGAATAACTATTCCCCTGTTATAAGGAATTGTTATTCCAAATGAATAATATGTGTGTGTCTGTGTATGACTTTATCTTCTTTTCCTTTTTTCCTTTTCTTCTTTTACTCCAAACATTAAATACTAAAGATGCTTAATTATGTGATGCAATAGGTAAAAGCAAAATATTTTTAATAACAGAAACAAGTTGAATCATTAAAAACTAGATATTACATCTAAGTTGTGTTAGGTTCAAGGAAATTTTCAAGCATTGCAGGAATTCTCTTAAATTTTTGGGCATTCCTATTTGGTTGCAAATAGCATAAGAAAATTAATTGTCCAGATTTCTTACAACAAAAGAGCCACTAAGGGTGGGTTCCAATTAACTTAATTTGTAAAATCTTTTGTTATCAAATAAAAAATTTAAGGTTTGAATCCCCTACACAAAAAAACAATTGATGTCATGATCTTATGATAAAGAGCAATTATCATAAAAGTAATGTCATAAGTTAAAATTTTATTGTGTCTATAAAAAATAAATAAATAAATAAAATCCATTTAGCCAACAACTGGCTAATTCGTTTGCCCCTTTATAAACAATATTAAATGACCAACCATCAAAAGACTCTAGATTGACATTATATCCCACCCCTGCCCTCACTTGATATGAGCAAAAATAATATTATAAAAGATATCAAATAGTTGAGTTATAAAACTCAGCCATAAAGAAAAAAGAAGCTAATTTAGCCTAAGAAGCATTAAAAGCTTGTTCAACTAATGATGCCAACTCCTTCACACACACACACACACAAACACACACAAACAAACAACTAATGAAGCTAACTTTGCAATCCATTTAAGGAAATACAAATCCTTACATAGGTTGGTGATGAACACGCACACTATCTCTTTCAATGTAAAGCTTCATTTTTTAGGAACACAATTCAAAATAATATTTCAATAGGGCATGCTTGGACACACTTAATAACAATATAACAGTAACACTTTATAACATCCTTATTGCTTTATTTGTTCAATAAAGCTTTCAAAATTGTTAAAAGAGGATCCAACTTCAGTTACACTCTTTTTGGCCATTTCCTTTAGCTTCAGTGCATTTGTTTTTATAACATAATCAGAGAGCAGTGTTTCTATTTTTGTTTTGATTTCATGCCTTGTGATGAACCTATTTTCATTTGGGGTCAACCCTAAACCAATCTTCCAAGCATCACATATATAACTCTTATTATGAAATTGATCTGCAAAGTAAGGCCAACATAGAAATGGGACTCCCATACTTATACCATCCAAGGTTGAATTCCATCCACAATGGCTTAGAAAACATGCAATAGAAGGATGGTCTAAAACCTTCTCTTGAGGTGCCCATCCAACAACCATTCCACGATCATTTATTCTTGTTCTAAACAAATGCAAGAACTCACCAAGTGGTCCATCTGTTATGTCTGATCGGACAACCCACAAAAATGGCTGGCTTATGAGTTCAAGACCAAGTGCTAGTTCATCAAACTATTACTAGCTGAAGGTCACAAAGCTGCCAAAGGCAACATAAATGACTGAACCCATAGGTTGTTTATCAAGCCAAGTTAGACAAGTTGAATCTTGAGGCCAAAAGCTTCCAGCATGGCTGCCCAATTGATTGCCCAAAAGTAATGGGCCAACAGGTATAATCCCAGGAATTAAATCGCAGGCTGGTGGGTCAAGTTCATAGAATGAGTTACAGAGAAGCCAGTTGCATAGTTTGAAATGGTTCACTCTGAAAGTACAATATTCAAATAAAACGTTTTGCATCTTTGAGTCTCTTGGACAACTCCAAGGCAACTCAGTGCTACTCCATGCAGGGATTTCCTTTGACAACCATATCAAGTTGTTTATTATTGGATTTCCTACAAAGTCGTTCAAATTATTTCTTATCAAAATATCAAACAAGTACCGGATCATATATTAGCACTTTGTAGTTTTGTATTTTAAATTTATGTTCTAATCCTTTTTCCCTTTCCTATCTGATTCTATATTGAAGAATGAAGACGGTTTTTAAAATGAAAAAAGATACTTGATTTATGACTGATGAGTATCTATAAATTAGCAATTGTCCTAAATGCTTAAAGGTGAAACTACACTACTGATCCCTGAAATTTGCCTAAAATACACTATTGGTTTCTTAAGTTTGAAATGAGCACAATTAATTCTTCAAGTTTCAAAACAAAGCGTAATTACTCCTTTTGTGAAGTATGTTAGTTTCAATATCTATGTAGCTAATGGAACTATGATGTGGCATTAAATTTAACATAAAAAATAAAACACAAAATCTAAATCATTAAAAAAACCCATCTACCTAGAACCCAACCCAATTTGAAATTTTGTGATTCGAAGAGAGAGAATTGGATTTAGAGACCCATTCCCAATGCCTAGGATTGACCAGTTAGTAGATGCAACAGTAGGACATCCTCGGATGAGTTTTTTGGATGCCTTTCAAGGTTATCATCAGATGCCATCGGCAACAGACGATCAGGAAAAAACAGCTTTCGTCACTCCTGTGGGTAACTACCAATATAAAGTGATGCATTTTGGCCTAAAAAATGCAGGGTCAACCTATCAACGGATGATGACAAAAATGTTTGAATCGCAGCTAGGAAAAAATGTTGAGGTCTATATTGATGATATGGTCGTAAATAGCAAATTGGTGTTCGAGCACTTAGCAGATCTTTTGAACATTTTTGAAATCCTAAGGAGGCATAAGTTGCGTCTGAATGCGTCTAAATGCTCTTTTGGAGTAGGATCAGGGAAGTTTCTAGGATACATGGTGACTCATAGGGGAATTGAGGTAAACCCAGACCAAATTAGAGCAATTAATGGTTTGCAACCACCTCGAAATCCAAAGGAGATGCAAAAGCTTACTGGAATGATGGCTGCTTTGAATTGATTCATATCTAGGTCAACAGAAAGATGTAGACCTTTCTTTCTTCTATTACATAAGTGGAAAGAGTTTCGATGGTCCGAGGAGTGTGTCATAGCATTCCAAGAACTTAAACGTTACCTATCCCATCCACCCATAATGTCTAGCCCAGTGGTGGACGAAATTCTCTTTGCCTACATTGTCGTTGCCCAACATGCCATAAGCCTTGTGCTCATACGGGTGGACAGTGGCATACAACGGCCAGTTTATTATGTGAGCAAGTCACTTAACGAGGCCGAGGTGCGCTATTTGCCACTAGAAAAGGCAATATTGGTTGTAGTCCATGCCACGAGGAAGCTTCCTCACTACTTCCAGGCGCATACTGTGGTCGTGCTAACTCAACTCCCCCTCAAGTCAGTGCTTAGGAATGCTGATTATACAGGGAGAGTAGCCAAGTGGGGTACGATTTTAGGGGCTTTCGATATAAAGTACATGCCTCGTACTTCTATAAAGGGGCAGGTGCTTGCTGATCTGGTAGCCAAATTTGCTGAATGTCCTGAAGAGTTGGAAATGGGAAGTGAAGCACTAGTTGAAAGGTTGGTCGGCGTGCCTCCATTCAAGGCCTACCGCCTTGGGAATTATATGTTGACGAAGCAGCTAATCAACGGGGATCAGGAGTGGGGCTAGTACTGGTGTCACCTAAAAAGATTACTATCGAGAAATCCTTAAGACTGAATTTCTCAGCTACGAATAATGAAGCGGAGTATGAAACTTTGCTGAGGGGGATGTTGATGGTTCAAAAAATGAGGGGAAAGGTAGTAAGGGTTTTTTCAGACTCGAAACTGATTGTGGGACTAGTAAAAGGTGACCTAGAGGCACGAGATTCAAGAATGCAGGAGTACTTAGGTCAAGTCAGGAGTATACAAGAAAAGTTTGAAGTTTTTGACTTGTCTCATGTTCCTAGAAATGGGAACACCCATGCGGATTTGTTGGCCACCCTTGCCACGTCCTCGGCCCAGGATTTGCCTCGGGTAGTATTGGTGGAGGACCTATATACGCAAACTTCGGTGCATCGTGGCGCTCCTCGGATCCATCAGATCACGCTGGGTCCGAGCTGGATGGATTCTATATCACTATTCTAGGAAAAAGATGTATTGCCTGAAGAAAAGTTTGAAGCTGATAAAGTGCGAAGGAAAGCTCCTCGGTTCTAGCTCTCCGAGGATAGAAAATTATACAAATGCTCTTTCTCTTGACCTTAGTTGTTGTATGTGCACCCAGAGGCGTCAGAATCATTTCTAGAGGAATTACATGAAGGGGTTTGTGGAAGTCATACAGGAGGAAGATCACTGTCTCACAGGGCTCTTACCCAAGGATATTGGTGGCCAAACATGCAAAAAGTGGCGCAGGAATATGTCAAGAAATGTGATCAATGCCAGAGGTTTGCACCCAATATTCACCATCCTGGAGGGGTGCTCAACCCTCTTTCTAGTCCGTGGCCTTTTGTTCAGTGGGGTCTAGATATTATGGGACCTTTCCCCAAGGCAGTTGGGAACAAAAAATACCTCTTGGTCTACACAGATTATTTCACTAAGTGGGTCGAAGCTGAGCCTTTAGCCAAAATCATGGATGTGGATGTTAAAAGGTTCATCTGGAAGAACATTATTACACGATTTAGAGTTCCCAATGTCCTCATCTCAAATAACGGTCTTCAATTTGACAACAAGGCTTTTAGGAAGTACTGTTCTGATCTGGGGATAAAGAACAGGTATTCCACTCCAGCCTATCTGCAAGGAAATGGACAGGCAGAGGCTGTTAATAAGGTCATCGTGAACGGACTTAAAAAGAGGTTAGATGACGCCAAAGGAAGATGGGTTGAAGAGTTACCACACGTTCTTTGGACATACAGGAGAACGCCTCGAAAGTCTACTAGAGAGACCCCCTTTTCAATGATGTATGGGGCTGAAGCTGTAATCCCTCTAGATAGCGGTTTCCCTACCATGAGGTCTAGCGCATTCACCTCAGATGGAAATAACGAACTGTTGAAAAGGAATTTGGATCTAATTGAAGAGCGACGGGAAAACGCTAGGGTGCAGTTAGCCTATTATCAACACAAGCTGAAGCAAGGCTATAATATGAGTGTGAAGCTGAGACCGTTGGCCTCAGGGGACTTGGTGTCAAGGAAAGTTGTTGGAAACACTAAAAACCCTGCTTGGGGAAAATTGGGGCCCAACTGGAAAGAACCATATCGCATTACGTCGGTGGCAGGAATAGGTGCATACTACTTAAAAGAATTAGATGAAAGAGTTGTACTTCATCCTTGGAATGTAAATAACTTGAAAATGTATTACTATTGATAAGAAATGTTATACTACGTTTTCTTTTGCTTCTATTCATCTTAATGATCTATTGAAATATTAAATAGAAACTAAGTTATGTCAGGTCCTCGGACCACAAACTTAGTGGAAATTAATATCCTATGAAATCTAGTGAAATATTAAATAGAAATTAAGTTATGTCAGGTCCTCGGACCACAAACTTAGTGGAAATTAATATCCTATGACATCTAGTGAAATATTAAAGAGAAACTAAGTTATGTTAGGTCCTCAGACCAGAAACTTAGTGGAAATTAATATCTTATGACATCTGTTGAAATATTAAACAGAAACTAAATTATGTCAGGTCCTCGGACCACAAACTTAGTGGAAATTAATATCCTATGACATCTAGTGAAATATTAAACAGAAACTAAGTTATGTCAGGTCCTCGGACCACAAACTTAGTAGAAATTAATATCCTATAAAATCTAGTGAAATATTAAACAGAAACTAAGTTATGTCAGGTCCTCGGACCACAAACTTAGTGGAAATTAATATTCTATAACATCTAGTGAAATATTAAACAGAAACTAAGTTATGTCAGGTCCTTGGACCATAAACTTAGTAGAAATTAATATCCTATGATATCTAGTGAAATATTAAACAGAAACTAAATTATGTCAGGTCCTCGGATCATAAACTTAGTAGAAATTAATATCCTATGACATCTAGTGAAATATTAAACAAAAACTAAGTTATATTAGGTCCTCGGACCACAAACTTTGTGAAAATTAATATCGTATGGCATCTTTGAAGTATTACACAGAGGCTGATTTGTACTGGGGTCACATACTGTCAGCTTGCTGAGAGTGAGTGTTCAGGAATTTTCCTTCGAATATAAAAGAGAAAAATCCTTTGTATCACATCCTTAGACCATAGTCATTGTAAAAGTAGTTATTCTTGCCATCTCATGGGACACATTCAATAAAATACAAGTTGTATCAGAACTTTTAGAATGTGATCCATAATGGAAAATGTTAGTTTTTAAGCCAAGTGTTGTCTTATTTTATAAGTCGTAGGTCAGTCTTACAATTATCAAATTAAAGGTCAGTATATTTCAATATATTGACGTTTTGCTCATTATGTAAGTGTTGAGATATTCCCTGGAGGTGGTAGGACTTATTAAAGAGTTTGGTCAAAAAAGAAAGAAATATACTTTTTAATGGGATTCGATGATATGTTCTATCAATGTACTTCACTCTTTAATGACCTATGTGGAAGAAAGCATAAGAAGTGAGATCAAATGAAAACCATACATTCAAATAGAACAATATTACTGACAAATATAATTAGGAACAAAGAATAATGTCTCATGTATTATGAAAATTTGTCCTTCAATAAAAAAAAAAAAAAAAAAAAAAAGGAAAAGAGAATAATAATAACCAGGTTACAACCATTATAAATATCACAAAACAAAAAAAACAAACAAAAAAAAAAAACTATTACAAAACTTAGGGTTTCAGCTTCAGTTGAAGCTTGGGCTTGGGAGCCTGGTCAGCCACCTTAGAGGGGATCTCTTTCTCTTTACCCTTAAGAGACTCCGGCGTAGGTAAAGTGACCAAAGCTAACTGCTTCTCGAAATCCTAAGAAGCTGTCCCTAGCTGAGAGGCCTCAGTCACTTTATCCGAGGAGGGTTTCTTCTGGGTCTCTTTTTCTTTACCCTGTTCTGGCTAGTCAGTGGTAGGAGGATGCTGGGGCGGGGCTTCGTTAACCAGTTGAGGCGCAAGAGGGGCTATCTCAGTCTGCTTTGGGACCTGCAGGGCTGAAGGAAAGATAATGCTTTCAGGTTTCCTTAGTTCAGACGAAGTTTCAACCCCAGCTTGGTTGAGAGCTTCTTCCTAGGTCTGGACACAGTAGGCACGACACACGGTAGGGACATCTGCCCGAAGGGCGTCCTTGGTTTCAGCTACGCTGACGTCGTAGCCATGTTGCTCAGCCTCATCCCTCTCCTTCTTGGCTTTGACCTTGTCCTCCTCAGCCTGCAATTTAGCTTTTTCGGCCAGGTCCTTAAGTTTGTTAGCCTCCTCCAGCTGCTGCTTCAAGGCTGCCACTTGCTCCTTGGCCGTAACCAGCTGCCCCTTAACCTCATTGGCTAGCTTTCTTTAGCTCTCGGCCTAGGTCTCAGCACTCTTTAAGGCCGCATCAGAACTCTTCCTGGCCTGTTCCTCAGCTTTTAACTTCTGCCTGAGGTCAGCATTACTGTCTTCAGCAATGGCTAATGTCTGCACAGCAGTACTCCTTCTTTTTCTTTCATCATCTAGCTGCTGTGAGACGAAGTGGTACATCTCCTCCATTCTGAAGGTGCTTTGAACAACCTTTTAAAAAAAAAAAAAAAAGAAGGAAAGAATAAGTGTTATACTAGATAAAAAGAAAAGAAAGAAACTGAAGAGGGAAAAATACATACCATGCCCAAAAACCGTTTGGCTTGAAGGAAAACTTCATTCCTCCTCAATCCTTGTAGCTCGACCATGTCCTTGGGGAGTATGAGAGTTTCTTCCAGTACAAAGGCAATGTGGCAACCTATGCCCCCATTATAGTCTCTGATGGATGCGTCATCAGTCATGGACTCACCTCTGAGCATTGGGGCTGGGAGCCATGCTCGGGGCTCAGGCATCTGAACATCGCCCCTTTCTAATCCTCGGCTGGGGGCCTGGCTGGTCTTCTGTTGCTTAGTTGGCCTGTGTGACTCTTCTTTAGTGGAAGAACGAGATCTCCTAGGTTCCAGCATCTCCTTACCCTTTGGTTCCCTTCTCCTCTTAGGGTCAGCTTGTTCGATCCTGGAGGGTGGAGGCGGCTGAGGAGCACGGGGAGGAGATTTAGGTAGGACAGGAGGAAGTTTGGGTTGAGCAGACTTCCCAGCTTCCCCCCTTCCTAGCTGGCTCTCCAGCAATTCTTGAAGGTTGCGTTGGGGTTTTCTCTGAATACCCATGTCTTTAGGTACGTTTGGTGATGGAGAGAATTGATTAAAGACTTTGTAGTCGTCTGTGAGCGAGGTGAGGTCAACAAAACCTTCTTCCTTTCGTTCAACTTCCTCTTCCTCCTCTACTTGGTAAATTGGGGGGGGGGGGGGGGGGAAGACGTTGCTGCTGCTGCAAGGCTGGCAACGTGTAGTGGTTCTGTGTGTAGGGAGTATCTAGAGAGAGGAACGCCTTGTGGGACTACGAACCCTTCGTAGGCAACACTGATTCTGTGAAGCCGACGATCCTTGGCCCTTATCACGCACGATGGAACTTGGAATGTGCTCAATATGGTGTTGTAGCCGAGGATGAGGTGTGCCGCCCTTAGCTAACTATCAGACTCGTTGACGTAAATCTCGGCTCGAAGAACCCTATCCAAACTCGCTTTATTAACTAATCGGAGTGAAGGCGTAATAGCTCTGGGATCTGCAATGTAAGCAAAAGCAAGGAGGACTCATTTCAGTAATGGCAAACAGCAATGGGAGTACGAAAATTATGCAAGGTTAAATGTTAGAACTAACAATTAGTCTCCCACCTGGTTCACCCTTTTTCACTGGACAAGGTAAGCCATCGTGCCATCACCCAGAGAAGATTAGAAAATCCTCCTTTAGTCCCTTGTTAGATACGAGGAGGCACTGGATTAACCTCACCTCGAATTGCTTGGATTTTAAGTAATATCCCTGCCCTTTTAGGTGTTATAGGTTGTAAATCCAATTTATATCGTGGTGTGTGAGGTTTAGGTTCATCCTCTCATTCAAGGCTTCTATACTCCCTAACACCCTAAACATATTCGGTGCACATTGTGTAGGAGATAGCCTAAAGTACCTAAGGTAATTCCTAGTGAGGGTACCCATAGGAATGGTCATACCTCCTTCTATGAAAGCAATCATAGGGATGACCACCTCGTTCGTTTTCCTATCGTCAAACCACTCACCCTGGGCCGCGTATCTAACGCCCACATGTGGGGGGATGTTGTATTTAGACCTAAAATTCCTCATCCCCTCCTCGGCGTCTACTAATTCCTTAAACCTACCCATTTCCTAAGAAGTGCTATAAGGGAAATTTCGCAAAAAAAAAAAGAAAGGGAATGAAAATTGAAAGTAGTACAGGAAGACTTATAGGTGTGTGAAATGGTCCTCGGACAAGAGTTTAGTATTTGAAGACGCGCAGAGGAGTGAGAGAAAGAAAAGAAATATTTGGTTCAGAATACGGGCTCTAGAATAGTGCAATCGTTTAAAGTGAAAAGAAACTGATTTGGAAGGTCATTTATAGTGATGCAGAAATTATGAGCGGGAATTCACCCGCCCAAATTCCCAAACAGCTTATCCGCCGTTAGATTCTCATCCAACCTTTGAACGTGGGAGACAAAGGAGTTGCCAAAATTAAATGAAGGCATGCCCTAGGCACTGAAGCGTTAGGGGTGAGTCCCAAGAGGGTAGACACGTATCGTTATGATTAGACCTAACAATGCAAAGCCATAGGGGAGATCAGACGAAGATATCAAGATCCTCCTTTTCTCCCGAGGAGCCGAAAAGCAAGATTTTGAGGGGCTATTGTGGGGGCCAATTGATCCCATAGTTACAATTTGCATTGGAAAGGGTTGGGCTTATGGCCCAATACCCAGTCCGAGGATAAGAGAGTATCCGAGGACGACCAGCAAAGGAAGAGACGAAAACTATACCCTAAAAAGAGGTAAACAATACCTATGTAGAATTTAACCGTGTCCGAGGTGACCAGTAGACTTCTCAGTCCCTTAAGGTAACGTTTCAGAAGGACTTTGCAACAAATGGGATAGGAAGATATCAGATAAATGATAAGGATGAGGAAAAACAAATATCAGGAAGTACTGTTACCTCCACATTAAATGCTGCCCAGCTAACTCTCTGGCCGTATTAATGTGGAGGTGATGCCTGAACGGTGAAGAAGCAGCCTTATAGCTAAGAGTGGAAAGTTTAAGGAGAGGCAAGGGAGAACAGAGAAAAAGGACTCCCAACGCCTGACCCACATGTGGATGGAGGAACTGGTGTAAAAACCATAGTATATAATACGAAAAATGATTCGAAGGAAGGGACAGAAGAAAAAAGACAAGAAAAAGGAGAGAAAGAGAGCAAAAGGTTGAAGAAATACAACAGTAAAAAGGAAGAATTCAGCACTCTTAGTCATAGTACTAGGACATGTCCGAGGATATTTCTTGCATGTGTGCGCGTGTAACTTTTTCCTTTTAATGCTATATACCACTATCTTTATCCTAGATTCAGACTAGCTTATTCTCCCACTCTCCACAAATTTATTGTTCGGGCTTTTTGGGCCTGGTTCCATTCCTGTTCTGGGTTCAAGTCAAAGTTGGTCCTTACAATATGTATACTTATATATATATATATATATACACACATATGAATATATATCATGTTGACTTGCTTCTTGTTGGCTATTATGCAACCTTGAGGGCATGATAGACTTTCACTATGGTTGGCTCCCTAGTGGAGTCCCCAGAATGTTGAGGGGAAAATTTTGATGTTCCTAAATAGAATATGGGGTAGCCAAGTTGAAACTCGACGATGGGCCTTTAAAATAAAGCCTAAAGGCTTACAGTACGTTTAAGTCCACCAGGCTACACTCTAACAAAAAGACAACAATAAAGCACAATAAACACGTTACTGTTGTTAGTTTGTTATATTATTAGTGTTTTTACAGCATCATAGTTCAAATCAGTCTTCTAACGGTACAATATTATCTCCAGCAGTAGGGTAATTCCAGGTTAATAAATGTGTTTACATGATAAAAATCATATGTTTTCCTTATTATTATTATTAAGTCAGCATAAGGGAAAACTTCCATAGTATCTAGAACATTATGGTCTTCATCATAATAATAATAAACAAGGATTAAAGGCTTTATATTTACAAATAAAAAAGGAAAAATAGGATGGAATGAAGGGAGAGAAATATCCCCAACTCAGTGCAGCAAGTATTAAGTTAAGATTTTGGTGAATGTGTATTTATAAGGCATGAATGAGATGAATGTGAGCTATTTTTGAGTGAATGAGATGGGATTGATGCTAAGATTAAGGCTTTTTGTGTGTGGTGGTATGTTTATGACTAGTTAAGAGACATTTATGGGCTGTAATTGTGTGAAAAGGGGAAAAGAGTATCTGATACTAGATAAGTGTTGGCTAAAGATGATGAATGGTGAGCTTGAGGGAAGCTAAACCACGAGCAAGATAGCAAACAAACCCAAAGTTTCAAAAAGGGTAGCTATCTTCTAGTGGGCCGAGGTGTTCATCTTTTTATAATGGTGCTTTAGAGAAGCATTAATTAACAAGAATCCAAAAACATAGGACTATTTAGAGGTAGTGAATCAATGTTAATCTTCCTGGGATTTTTGGTCAGAAGTAGGAGATTTACTTTTAGGGGCTGTCTTGCCTCTTTGGGTAATGATAGGATTTTAAAGTGCTTTGCACTAAATGCTAGGATTTTTGGGATTGAGCCTAATCAATGAGATTAAGACATGTATCAGGAACGAATCATAATGCTACAACTGAGATTTGGTCCCCCAAGAAGTAAGATTCAACACCTCAAGCCAGGATTTAAACTCTAAAGTCCACTTCAAGGGTAATCATGTCTTGAACATTTTTATCAGTTATAGCATCAATTTGTTGAGGTTTGGATAACTTGGTTTCAACTCTCCTTCCGCTGGATGTATAGTCTTGAGGAAGATGATGGAGTTCCATTATCCTTCTGACTTCAGCTAATATTACAGCTCTCAGGCACTGTTCACATAAGGTAAAAGGTGGCAGAAAATTGATGGGACAGCCCCTTGTTCATCCTCAAAGGTTTGGTTTTGTTGTAGGGGTCTCTAGTTGTTCTTTGGTTAGGGATGAACAATGGCTGGTTGCCCACTTTCAAACCTCTTGCTAGGGACCTTTTTGGGCTAGAACTTTGCTCCATTTTAGCATTTTTAGTTGGGCCACATGGCCCTTTCTTTGCTTGGGCTTGTTCCCTACTTCATGAGATTCTTGGGCCTACAAAATGGGCTTGTTCCCTTATTACCCACAGATGTTGAGGAGTGCTTTTGAGAGAAAACCCTAGCCACAAACAATGAGAGTTAGAGATCGTTATACCCACAATTCTCTACATAATTACTTGTGGATTTTCCTCAACTCCTACATCTCCATTTCCATACCATTGAGAGGTTGATAACCCAAACACTTACCATACCCTTTCAGAGTGTTCAGTGAGGTTTTGGTGCTGTTGGGAAGCATTGGAAGAAGCTAGGCTTTGACAGATGCAATCAGGCGTATTGTGGGATCCGGAGACCAAGACAAGACACGATTCCGAGAAGCCTTGTTGGAGTAGGAGCTTAAAGGGCTTAAATGCATCGGGTAGGTTAGGCTTGGAGGGTCTCTTGTTAACCCATGTGTCCCAACTGATTGTCTAGTGGAGCAATTACCAGTTGGAGGACGGCGGAAAGGTTTTATGTCGAGTACTTCAATTTCCTCTTCGATAACACATTGGCGTGTTATCTTGTGTTTGCATTCTACTTCCCTACTCTTTTAGCTTTCATATTACTATTGTGTTATATTGATAATGGTTTAGAGTAGTTTATTTGTTTATCCCCTCACATTTACTCTATTTTGCACTTAGTATAAGTTAAAGTAAAATCTATCGAGCCATAATTTTTAATTCGGGGTGTTAGGTTCTAAAGTTTAGGATTTTATGTATTTAGAACTCTAATGTGTATTGTTGGTAAACCATGATCAAAACAATGTATTTAGAAGTGTTTAAAGCTAGCTCAAAGTTGTGTGTCAATGTAAAGTTGGAAGCATTGTACCTTTCGGCTTGGCTCGATCGATCGAACGACAGGCTCGACCGATCGAAGCTTGGGTAGAATGCTTTTCTGCAGATTCTTCCAACTCAGCCCTATTTGTTTTAAAATGTTTTTTAGGGTTTCTTATTTATCCTAAGTATAAAAGGCAAACTCTAGCCACGTTTTAGGAGCTCATATTTGTGGTTTGTGTAAATCTCTTGTGAGATCTAGAGGAGCTTTCCTTTACACAAACTTAGGGTTTTCAAGGAGAAGATTTATCTACGCCTTGATGATCAATTCAGTTGCTGCCATTGAAGCTTAAAGAAAACACAAGCGAGTGTGCTTGTATTTGGTGGAGAATCCAAGAAAGAAGGAGTCCGTGGATTCGAAGCTTGCACGTGGTCGTATCAGTAAGTTCTACTGGTTGGTAGCATTAGGAAGTCGAGCGTGGGTGCTTGTAAGTCCTTTTGTATGAACTTCGATTCTTTCAAAATAGTGGATTCAGGTTTACCTTGAGGATAGCTTAAAGAATTAGACCAAATTGTTCTTTGTTGAGGCAAAAACCAAAATCAAAGGCTTGGTTCTCTTGTAGGGGTCTTTAGTTGTTTTTTGGTTAGGGATGAACAAGGGCTGGTTGCCTACTTTCAAGCCTCTTGCTGGGGAACTTTTTGGGCTGGAAATTTTCTCCATTTCAGCACTTTTAGTTGGGCCACATGGCCCTTTTTTTACTTGGGCTTGTTCCCTACTTCATGAGATTCTTGGGCCTACAAATTGGGCATTAAAGACATACTTTGCCAAAAGGTTTTACTCCTCATGGGTTTTAGTTGTTAGTAAAATTTAAATGAATCCATGAGCTTTAATAAATATTTACGATAGATTTTAGGTATTAATTCTCATGGGCTTTAAATAACAACTTGTTTAGTTTCTCATAATTTTTACTATGGATTACTTTGTAAATGATATTTTCATTGGGGCTTTTTTAAATAATGACCTCCAATATTGTTCTTGAGAATAATATTTACCATGGGTTTTAAATAAATATGGTAACAACCACTATAATGGAATAATGTAATGTTCTCATGAGTTTCTCTCTAGATAATCATAATGGACATGTAGGATGAATAATTACCATGGATTTTGATAATAAATATTATGAATGTTGTGATGTAAGATAGATAGTGAACAAGAGCTTATAATATGAAATAAATAAATGTCATGGGTCTAATAATCGTAACTTTCCATGGGCTTTTATAAGATGATTGCCATGGGTTTTGAGAATAGATAATTCATAAATTCCATGAGCTTATAATATTACAGTAATATGTTTAAGAATCTAAAGTATTATTAATTATTGGACTTTTAAGTGAAATAATTATGATATAGTATTTTGCCAAGTATTAATAACCTTGGGCTTTTGATAGAATAGTGCCAAGTAGTTAGCTTGGGCTTTTAATACTGCCAACGTAAGTTGGGCTTTTGATATTTGCAATGAGAATTGGGCTTTGATGTTGTCAATGAGAATTGGGCTTTGAATATTGCCAACGAGAACTGGGCTTTGATATTTCCAATGAGACTTGGGCTTTAATGTTGCCAATGAAAAATTGGCTTTAAATATTACCAGCGAGAACTGGGCTTTGATATTGTCAATGGGAATTGGGTTTTAGATAAATAAATTACCAATAATGATGTGGTTGCCAGCGAGAATTGGGCTTTGATATTGTCAATGTAATAGGTGGTTGCCAATAATTAGGTGTAAAAAAAAAGTACCCTAACAAATGTCAACTTCGGTGTTTGTTTGCATCTTGATTCTTTTACAAAAAGAACATTAATTTTTGGTTTATTTATTTCTTTTTACTTCCTATTGCTTACAGTGGTCTTCAACCACATGGTAAGGTTGTTTTTACTCACTTGGTAGGGACCTAAAACCATTTGTTGCTTTACTTATACTTACCAAACTCTATTGTGTTAGTTGGCCTATTTTGAAAGCCCCTTCAGTTAATCTGTAATATATTATGTTATCTTTCTAATGAGTTTGACTTATTGCAGTCAGCAATTTATTTATTTATTTTTAGAAACCATTTTGTAAGCAAGTTTGTGTATAGCGGAGTGATGAAGGCAAATCTAAAATATGGACATTTTTTGGATCTTCATGGTTCACTGAAGGAAATAAGTCTCTACGGCAAAGTAATACATGATGAAACTCCATACTGAATCGCATGCTTCACTTTCTTTAAATCATCTTCATTAGCACCTGAAACAAAAACATGAAAACTAAATGAATACCTTGCAGTAGGTCTATTTAATGCTGTCTCTATTGAATGCTGCTTTTATTTGCTTATCCCACTTTGAAGACCTTTTTTTTTTTTTTTTTTTTTTTTTTAATTATACGTTTATTACATACCATGTGTTGGTTTTAAAACTAACGCTTGACGGGTTGTTTTATGTTATTAGTGTGTTACCTAAACTTTTGATGATGGATGTGTCTCTTTCAACGAACAGTTTCTAATGGATAACAAAGTATACTTGGATTAGCAACCTATATACATCTCTTTATATTTTTGTGATTGGTGACATTCAGTAACAACCATATCTTAATATCAATTATATAACATTTTGTTTTGACAAATAAAATTACTGATTTAAGTTGTCTTTCTTTGTAGTTGGATTGTCATCTATTTTACCTCACTGAATGTTAGATGTTGCAGGTTCTTTCTATTGTCATGATCCAAGGGGAAATGGTGCTTATTATCGTCCCAAATTATTGTCTACAATAGTCAAGACCTTAGTGCATAGCATATGAAAGGAGTCCAAATTGAAGTGTTTCAATTATAGGAGAGGGTCCCCTTTTTTGTATTCTAAGCTGTATTCAGGACCTTAGTGCTTTTTTAATGCTATTTTTTTCCCAAATAAGTAAAAGAAAGAAGAAACATAATGGAAAACTTTCATTTGTTATATATTTTTGTTCTATTACCATTTTTGCAATAGTTGATATTGTACAATTTTCCTTTAATCAAACGTTATTCCAGTTTTGAATATGTTGAGTCATATTATGAGTAAAAAGCCAGCCTAATCATTTTAAAGTGTGTTTTTAAGCAAAGTTAATATATATTATTCTTCTCAAATTATTCCGTGCATTGCACGGATTAGAGACTATGTACAATCAAAGTGGAAGAGACAAATAGTTGTTAACATCTACTTACACAATAGTTTTCCCGAGAATTGCATGAGTTAGTGACTAGTTGTTTAAACATTGAAAGCTATTGTTTAAAAGCGAGTACCAAACAGCCCCTTAGTTACTAAAGTGACACAAAGCTCATGTGACACTCGCGTGTCTCACTTAAGTTCTTTTAAACCACACGAATCATATGATACGACTAAACTAGTATGAAAGCATGAACTGCGTATGTTGTAATGGTGGTGCTATTGATCATTCCAAAAATAGTATTTGTAACGAACCAAACCGGATCTGTGTGCCTCAAATTTCATCAGTTCACACTAAATTGTGTATGGTTATCTATTTGCTATCCATTAAGATGCTTAATTACTACATTATCTTTTGTATAAGTTTGATTCCTGCCCCCACACATGACTTGTTTGCATCTTTCTTCTAACCACGTACTGGTGCAGTGTCTAGTCGTAAAGTCGCCATATCCTAAGTGGGACTTCAAGAAACACCATTGTGCACTTTTTTAGTGTTTTTGGAAAATAGCTAAAATTGTACATTTATCATGCCAACATGTGTGTATATAATCTACTCACAATGTGGGACTTCAACGCCATGTTATGAAAATGATGATAATATATAAAAGAAGTAAAAAAATTTCATAAAAGCCTCAATGTGCTTGTAGCCCAATGACATATACTCCATTCTTCTTTTTTTCTCTATCCTACTTGTTATGCATATTTTGTATTTTACCAATCGTAGTATGACATATATATATATATATATATATTTTTTTTTTTCATTTTGACCTTTAATTATTTTATAAGGGCAATTAATACATGACAAATTTTATAGTTGGAAAGCCTTCTAAAGTTAACTGCTTTTTTTCCCTACACACTTCTTGCGGTATAGCGTTGATGTTGAACCATGTACATATTACATTACTACGTGACCGGAATGTGGATTTTCAAAGTAAGATAATTGATGAGGAACTAAGCTTTAGCTTAAAATATTCTAAGATTGCATGCAAAAGAGATCTGTGCATGGAAAGCAAAGATTAGCTTTGGTACATTGTCAAACTTTTGAACACAGTAGGACCCGTTTGAACCCCATACATTAATATTTATATTTTAACATTAAAGTGGAAAAGATATCTATTTTGAACTGTTTCTATGGTAGGGTGTTAGAAATAAAGGAGAGATAATACCTAAATTTTCCTTGGAAATTAAACAATTTGATTTTACCAAAAAGAGGTGGTAGAGATGAGGCGTGGACCAAGTCACTGTCTTGAGACAAATCGTGCCGTCTACGGTATATCCAATGTAGTTAGACAAATAGTTTCTGCACATTCTCCCCAGAATACAACAACCCAGCCACCTTTGCTGATTATCCTTGCGAGCCTACACTGCTCGTAGGATATGAGGTCTCAATAGTACTTTTTTTCCTAGATAATTTTGTAAAAGATAGAATATTTTGTGAGTAGAAAGAAGTAATAGATGGTAAGTGTTTAAGACAATAAAAAATTATTTTTGAAAAGTTTGCAACTTTCTAATTCAAAAAATAAAAATGTGTGTGTATGAAAGTTTTATTTCTATCCATATATATATAGGTCCAGACATGTTGCTTGTCTTTAGCCAAAAAATAAAACATTTGATGTCAATTAAATAGTCGTAAAGTTATTGAAATTAATATATAAATCAATAGCTTTCTATAATATAATATAATATAGACCGGATACCAAGATTCAAGGGTTGTCTTTGCCAAACTTTTGTACGTTGAAAACAAAAAGAAAGGGCATTATGCTATGAATTTAATGGCCCATTATTACAAAACCTCTTTGAAAGTTTCTGAATATATATTACAAAATTGCTACCTATTTTGACCACTTTCCATTAAACCAAATAGTAAATAGTTGTGTATATATGGTAACATAAAATAATTCAATAATAGCTGTACATTTAAGTGCTGAAAAATCTTCCATATATGAAGTTATTATGTCATATTCAAATAAGAACGTTTGAATACAACACGTTTAGAATGGAAAGTATATATTTATAATAAAACCAAATATGCTGACAATTATGGTATTAATATCACGTTAATGTTCATAAATTTCCTTATTAAAACCTGACAAAAGCTATTCAAATTTTAAATTATATTTGAATTTCAAATTTAGCAATCAACGTATCTGACATTAATTAAGGGATAATTGGTACACATAAATGAGTATTAAAATAAATATAATATTTTTTATAAAAATATCCAACATAGGGTATATTATAAATTTTAAGTGCTGAATGACGTATGATCTGACGCAGTATAGGCTCTCTAGTCCCTTATAAAAGGCCAAGAGTCTTGTTGTTTTGAACCATCCAAACACCAAAGATGACCACTACCAAATACTACCTTGTATTGCTCCTTGGAGTGGTGATTCTAAGCACTGCCTCACTGGCTGACCACCATGAGTCTCCCAAACATGAGCACAAACCTCCTAAGGGAGAAAAGCCACCCCCAAAACACAAGCCACCAACCTCACTCAATAAGGAAGAGAAGCCATTGCCAGAACACAAACCACCAACCCCAGGTAAGGGAGAGAAGCCACCATCACATGATCATCACCCCGGACGCCTTCTATTAGAGTCTGCTTCCATTGACGGCAAATCTCCTCCAAAGGGAGAAAAGCCACCACCAAAACACAAGCCACCAACCCCACTTGACAAGGAAGATAAATCATTCCCAGAACACAAGCCACCAAAGGGTAAAGGAGAGAATCCACCACCAGAGCACAAGCCACCACATGATCATCACCCTAGACACCTTCTATTGGAGTCATCTTCCATTGATGGTAAAGCTCCTCCTAAGGGAGAAAAGCCACCACCAAAACACAAGCCACCAACCTCAGATGAAGAGGGAGAAAAGAAACCATTCCCAGAACACAAGCCACCAAAATGTAAAGGAGAGAAGCCACCACATGATCATCGCCCAGAAGATCATAAAGACTCGCAAAGGCCACCTCGAAAGAACTTGAAGCCTCCAACTGCTGAAAAGAAGCCACCAAGTGCTTCTCACAAGCCACCCCACAAACCCCCAACTGCCAATTGAATGCGTAGCTAAATATTTAGAAATAAGAGCTACAATTATGTTATCTTTCTTGTCATTCACTGTACTATTTGTGGAACAGCTACTACTAGCACTGAGCTATATGTTCATGTTGTGTACTCGTTTATATAGTGTTTGTTAGCAACCACATCATTATGTGCAAAATTTTTTCCATTTTGCACATTTAAAACTTAAATTTTCTATTTTACAGATCTATTTTTACAAAACACCCACATCAGTTTGTCTATTATAGACATTTATTCAAATCAAATATTCATTTTTTTAACACAGTCACCATGAGAGGAGAGAGAAAGGAAAAGAGAGTGAGGTGAAGAGAGGAGAGAAAAAAAAAAGAATAAAAAAATCATTTACACGGTGAACAATAACTGTGTATATATACACAATCACTATTTATTTACAAGATTACTGTGCATATTTAGAAATTTTTAAAAAGATTGATGGGGGGGGGGGGGGTTTGGGTTGAAATTTGTGAAATTAAGCACTTTTTGTATTTTAGAAGACTATATATGAGCTGGTGTGGTTGCTTGTGTTGCTTATGAGTATTGACATGCAGTTATGCATTTGGAGAATATTGCAGCCGGATATATCTACTATCTTTACGATTTGAATTGTTTTCTATCAAATAGAGAAGAACAATAAGTCATTGCAATATTCTTGTAAAGATTCAAACTCTTCTTCTTTCTATTGACATGTTATCACATCTCTCAATGATTCGCGCCTTGATAATACAAGGAAATTAAAAGCATTATTCTCAACAGAAATAATTGAAAAGAAAAGAAAAAAAAAACTAACTAAGGCTATTGGAGATTGATTTCACTATAATCATTATCAAATCAATAATTTGGTCACGTCTCACCAAAGCAGCAAATTAATAAAGAAAAATCTAGAGCTACAAAGAAAAATTAAGTATTATTTCCTATAAACAAATGAAAACTCCAATTATATTAAAATCATCAGATTATATATTAGAAATTTAAGGGGGAATTACAGTTTACCCACCTATGGTTTAAAAAATGACATTTTGCCTACCTGTGGTCTAATCTGTTAACCAAATGTTTATCCACCTTTGTACTGCCTTTACTCTAACACTATTCCACTCAAAAAAACAATAGCAATTGAATCAAAACACTTTCTTGAGAAAAAAAAAAAAAAAAAAACCTTCCTTTTACCCATACACCCCTGAAATAGGGTAAAGGAGTAATTTAGGGTAAAAAAAACACACCGCACAATAGCCTCCCTATACATTCCCCAATTTAGGATTTTGTTACAATTGCTCTCTAGGAGCAATGTTCATTAATTTCCTAAATGAATCTCTCTCTCTCTCTCTCTCTCTCTCTCTCTCTCTCTCGGCATGTAGATCAATGGTTGCGACGAATGACATGGGCAACAACAGCTTGGAGTTTGGCACTACCAGTGACGGTAGGATTGGACCATTTCTAATATGCATCTAGGTGTGGGTGTCTTGGGCTTTAATAGGAAAAAAAAAATGAAAGAAATAATATTTAATTGAAATTGGGTTTAGATTTTAGAGTAGAAAATCTAGGTGTGGGAGTTTTAGGCTTTAATAGGAAATTAAAAAAAAAATGAAAGAAATAATATTTAATTGAAATTGGGTCTAGATTTTAGAGTAGAAAATCTAATGTGGGCATTTTGAAAAATGGTTTGCAAAAATAGATTATTATCCTGAAATTGGGAGAAATTTTAAGGAATATAATGCTAATGCTCTTACTTTGCTAGTGTCCATCAAAGTGCAACAATATTTTAATTTTAATTTTTTTATACAAGATAGATAGAAATTTTACTCTAACTTAATTCAAGTGTATATGTATGTGAAACTCCTTCCTGAAAACTTGAACGCTAGCTCTTAAGCCTCTTACACTTCAAAGACACTCATACTAGCAGAGTAACCAACAATATTTTAATTTTGACTATTGAACTCATGTATACCTTTTAGTTTTATTTTTTATACAACATAAATGGGTATATAAATAAAAGAATTTTATAGGGGACATTCCCTATCTACTTCCTAAAAAGAAAAGTAAAGAAAAATACAAATATATGTTATCCTAGAAGAAAAAGCGAATTATAAGAAAAAAAACATTTAATCCTATAATAAATAAGAGATCATAAAAAATGAATGAATAGAAATCTCTTGTCCCTCTTTTTTTGTTTGACTTTATGGCTTTATGCTCTATCAATCATAGATTTTCTCATAAAAAATAAATGGGCTTAGGTCCAAGGGTGCCTCTACAACAAGTCTAGGGGTTCAAATGAAACCCCCTGACCTTTTACCCCTAAAATAAAATTTTAAACACCTTAACCCTAAATTTTGTTTAATTCTAGTTGAAATAAGCTTGAATATGATTATCTTAGTACTATTTTCACAATAATTTTACAGTAAAGGTTAAGTGGCAAGTTTTAATTGGTTTTTATCTAGACCTACATATGACACTATTTTTTTTTACATCTTTAACAACTTGCCACCTAGATTTTGTTATGAAAGTGTTGTGTCAGTAGCTCTACTCTTAAAATTTGCTGCTTCGTTTTTTAAAAGTAATAAATAAATAAACATTCTCTCCAAACTCTAGCTTACTTTGCAATTGGCAATAGAAAGAAATTGTTTTTCCTGTACTTTTCTTTTTCATTAGCAAAAAATTACACCAACTTTTAGAACATAAAAATAACAACACTATTATCCACCATAGAAAAAAATTCCTGAAGCCTCCACTACTTAGGTCTTGCATGCATTAAAAGTAAAAAATTACAAAAGAGAGATAGTGGCCCAAAAAGTGATTGGGCCTTGCTTGAGTATTGCTGTAGGATTTTAAACAAAAAGTAGCCATCTTTAAGTTGCTTGAGGACAATGAGGAGTATACATTAAAATGATAAAAGAAGCAAGTTGTCATTAACCTTTATCTCCATGGCACACGCACAATATTTCTTTAGGTCTAAAGCTTCATTTTTAAGAACATGGATCAAAATAATATCTTAATAAGGACATACTTGGACACACTTAGAAGCAATATAACAGTAAAACTTTATAATCCTTAATGCTTTAATTGTTCAACAAAGCTTTTGAAATTCTTAAAAGAGGATCCACCTTGAGTTTACACCCGTTTTGGCCATTTTCTTTAGCTTCAGTGCATTTCTTTTTATACCATCATCAGAGAGTGGTGTTTCCTATTTTGTTTTGGTTTCAAGCCTCATGATGAGCCAATTTTTATTTGGGGTCAACCCAAAACCAATCTTCCAAACATCACAAATGTAGCTCCTATTATGGAATTGGTCTATAAAGAAAGGCCAACATAGAAATTGGACTCCCCTGCTTATACCCTCCAAGGTTGAATTCCATCCACAATGGCTTAGAAAACATGCAACAGAAGGATGGTCTAACACCTTCTCTTGAGGTGCCCATTCAACAATCATTCCATGATCATTTAGACTTGTTCTAAACAGAAGCAAGAATTCAACAAGTGCTCCATCTGTTATGTTTGATCGAACAACCCACAAAGATAGAATTTTATTTCTTTCCATATATATAGGTCCAGACATGTTGCTTGTCTTTAGCCAAAAAATAAAACGTTTGATATCAATTAAATAGTCATAAAGTTATTGAAATTAATATGTACAATCAATAGCTTTCTATAATATAATATAATATAGACCGGATACCAAGATTCAAGGGTTGTCTTTGCCAAACTTATGTATGTTGAAAACAAAAGAAAGGGCATTATGCTATGAATTTAATGGCCCATTATTACAAAACCTTTTTGAAAGTTTCTGAATATATATTACAAAATTGCTAGCTGCGTTGACCACTTTCCATTAAACCAAATAGTGAATAGTTGTGTATATATGGTAACATAAAATAATTCAGTAATAGCTGTACATTTAAGCGCTGAAAAATCTTCCATATATGACGTTATTATGTCATATTCAAATAAGAATGTTTGAATAAAAAACTTTTCGAATGGAAAGTATATATTTGTAATAAAACCAAATATGTTGACAATTGTGGCATTAATATCACATTAATGTTCATAAATTTCCCGATCAAAACCATTGACAAAAGCTATTCAAATTTTAAATTATATTTTAATTTCAAAATTTAGCAATCAATGTATTTGACATTAATTAAGGGATAATTGGTACACATAAATGAGTATTAATATAAATATAATATTTTTTATAAAAATATCCAACGTAGGGTATATTATAATTTTTAAGTGCTCAATGATGTATGATATGACGCAATACAGGCTCTCTAGTCCCTTATAAAAGGCCAAGAGTCTTGTTGTTTTGAACCATCCAAAGACCAAAGATGACCACTACCAAATGCTACCTTGTGTTGCTCCTTGGAGTGGTGCTTCTAAGCACTGCCTCACTGGCTGACCACCATGAGTCTCCCAAACATGAGCACACACATCCTAAGGGAGAAAAGCCACCCCCAAAAACACAAGCACCAACCTCACTCAATAAGAAAGAGAAGCCATTGCCAGAACACAAACCACCAACCCCAAGTAAGGGAGAGAAGCCACCACCACATGATCATCACCCTGGACGCCTTCTATTGGAGTCTGCTTCCATTGATGGCAAACCTCTTCCAAAGGGAGAAAAGCCACCACCAAAACACAAGCCCCCAACCCCACTTGACAAGGAAGAGAAATCATTCCCAGAACACAAGCCACCAAAGGGTAAAGGAGAGAAGCCACCACCAGAGCACAAGCCACCACATGATCATCACCCTAGACACCTTCTATTGGAGTCATCTTCCATTGATGGTAAAGCTCCTCCCAAGGGAGCAAAGCCACCACCAAAACACAAGCCACCAACCTCAGTTGAAGAGGGAGAGAAGAAACCATTCCCAGAACACAAGCCACCAAAGGTAAAGGAGAGAAGCCACCACATGATCATCACCTAAAAGATCATAAAGACTCGCAAAGGCCACCTCGAAAGAACTTGAAGCCTCCAATTGCTAAAAAGAAGCCACCAAGTCCTTCTCACAAGCCACCCCCATAAACCCCCAACTGCCAATTGAATGCATAGCTAAATATTTAGAAATAAGATCTACAACTATGTTATCTTTCTTGTTATTCACCGTACTATTTGTGGAACAACTACTATTAGCACTGAGCTATATGTTCATGTTGTGTACTCGTTAATATTGTGCAAAATTTAAAAGTAAATAAATACATGGGCTTATGCTCAACAGCAAGTAATTTAATGTTGTGTACTCGTTAATATGGCTTTATGCTCTATCAATCATAGATTTTCTCATAAAAAATACATGGGCTTAGGTCTAAGGGTGGCTCTACAGCAAGTCTAGGGGGTTCAAATGAAACCCCCTGACCCTTTTACCCCTGAAATAAAATTTTAAACACCCTAACCCTAAATTTTGTTTAATTCTAGTTGAAATAAGCTTGAATATGATTATCTTAGTACTATTTTCACAATAATTTTACAATAAAGGTTAAGTGGCAAGTTTTAATTGGTTTTTATCTAGACCTACATATGACATTATTTTTTTACATCTTTAACAACTTGCCACCTAGATTTTGTTATGAAAGTGTTGTGCAATAGCTCTACTCTTAAAATTGCTGCTTTGCTTTTTAAAGTAAATAAATAAATAAACATTCTCTCCAAACTCTAGCTTACTTTGCAATTGGCAGTAGAATGAAATTGTTTTTTCCTGTACTTTTCTTTTTCATTAGCAAAAAATTACACCACTTTTAGAACATCAAAACAATAACACTATTATCCACCATAGAAAAAAATCTTGAAGCCTCCATTTCTTAGGTCGTGCATGCGTTAAAAGTAAAAAATTACAAAATGGAGATAGTGGCCAAAAAGTGATTGGGCCTTGCTTTGGGTATTGCTGTAGGATTTTAAACAAAAGTAGCCATCTTTAAGTTGCTTGAGGACAATGAGGAGTATACATTAAAATGATAAAAGAAGCAAGTTGTCATTATCCTTTATCTTCCATGGCACATGCACAATATTTCTTTAGGACTAAAGCTTCATTTTTAAGAACACGAATCAAAATAATATCTTAATAAGGACATACTTGGACACACTTAGAAGCAATATAGCAGTAACACTTATAATCCTTAATGCTTTAATTGTTCAATAAAGTTTTCGAAATTCTTAAATGAGGATCCACCTTGAGTTACACCTGTTTTGGCCATTTTCTTTAGCTTCAGTGCATTTCTTTTTACACCATCATCAGAGAGCGGTTGTTCTATTTTGTTTTGATTTCAAGCCTCGTGATGAGCGAATTTTTATTGGGGCCAACCCTAAACCCATCTTCCAAACATCACATATGTAACTCCTATTATGGAACTGGTCGTAAAGAAAGGCCAACATAGAAATTGGACTCCCCTGCTTATACCCTCCAAGTTGAATTCCATCCACAATGGCTTAGAAAACATGCAATAGAAGGATGGTCTAACAACTTCTCTTGAGGTGCCCATTCAACAATCATTCCATGATCATTTAGACTTGTTCCAAACACAAGCAAGAATTCAACAAGTGCTCCATCTGTTATGTCTGATCGGACAACACACAAAAATGGCTGTCTAAATTCAAGACCAAGTGCTAGTTCATCAAATTGTTGCTGGCTGAAGGTTTACTAAGCTGCCAAAAGTAACACAAATGACTGAACCCACAGGTTGTTTATCAAGCCAACTTAGACAAGTTGAATTCTGAGGCCAAAAGCTTCCAACATAATTGCTCAATTGACTGCCCAAAAGTAATTGGCCAATAAGTATGATCGCAGGAATTAAATCGTAGGCTGGTGAGTCGAGTTTGTGAAATGAACGCAGAGAAGCCAGTTGCATTGTTTCACATAATGGTTCACTCTCAAGAATAATATTCAAAGATAAGGTTTTGCATCTTGAGTCTCCTGAAAAGCTCCAAGGCAACTCGGTGCTACTCCATGCTGGGATTTCCTTTGACACACCAGATCAAGTTGCCTACTCAACTTTTTTTCTTGTTTTTTTTTTAATCAAAATTAAACAACAATATGTCACTAATTATGTACTCACTTTTCTTTCTCAAATTTTCAAGGTGTGATATTTTGTACTTTTAAATGTTAATGGTCTTGCAACTCAACTTTTAGTTGGTGCTTTAGAGCACTAGTATCAGTTTTTCTAAAAAATTTAACATTTAACACATCAAAAAATTATTTTATCTACTATAAGACATCATTTTACAAGTCTCTCTCTCTCTCTCTCTCTCTTATACATAGTAGCAAGCAAAAACACAAAACTCTTCTACATCCCATTAGCTAAAACACTCCTCTCTTTCAGTCTTTAGCCTTTTTCCTTTCTCTCACTTTCTTGTTTCTCTCTTTGAATTGAAATCGGGCTATGGCTTCACAGTTAGGAGACGGTGAATGATCGGCTAGATTTTTAGGTTTGCAATGGCGATGAACAAGATCACCTCTCTCCTTGGTTCATTGATGGTGGTGGATGGGTTTGGTTTTGTGTGTTTAGTTAGTTCTTGGAGGTGAGAGATTGGAGGTGGGTTTAGCAAGTCATGGGTTTGGTTCTGTGGGTTTTGTTGGTGATTTGTTTGCTGTGATTAGTGGGTTTGGCTGGTGATTAGGGTTTAGTGGTTGAAGGGGGTGCTAGGTAGGTTTCACCAATTGTTTTCTTTGTTGTGATCGATGGTGATTGGCAGAGGTGTTGTTGAAGGTTGGTCTATGATTATTGTTGCTATGGTGATGGGTTATGTGAGAGAGAGAGAGAGAGAGAGAGAGAGAGAGAGAGAATAAAAAAAAATTAGACCATATGTCCGTACCATCAAATCTAGAACATCACTGTAGCTTAATGCTACATTTTTTTAATATTTGAAACATTTGAGGTTGGTGGGTTTATTGTGTTTAACATTTATCACACTTAATGCTAATGCTCTTAAGAGCTTACATACTAAAAAATTATTTAGTTCTGCCAAATTTAGCAAAACATAAACACAGAATGCCAAATATTTATTAAGATTAGTTGGTAGTCTCATTTAAACCAAGTTAAAGACGCAATAATTGTTATGTGCATATAGAATATTTGTATTTCGGAAAATATATTATTTTAAAAAGTTATTACATCTAATACTGAATAACTATTACGATCCTTTTAGGGATGAATAACTATTCCCCTGTTACAAGGAATTGTTATTCCAAATGAATAATATGTGTGTGTTTGTGTACGGCTTTATCTTCTTTTCCTTTTTTCCTTTTCTTCTTTTACTCCAAATATTAAATACTAAAGATGCTTAATTATGAGATGCAATAGTTAAAAGCAAAATATTTTTAATAATAGAAACAAGTTGAATCATTAAAAACTAGATATTACATCTAAGTTGTGTTAGGTTCAAGGAAATTTTCAAGCATTGCAGGAATTCTCTTAAATTCTTGGGCATTCCTATTTGGTTGAAAATAGCATAAGAAAATTAATTGTCCAAATTTCTTACAACAAAAGAGCCACTAAGGGTGGGTTCCAATTAACTTAATTTGTAAAATCTTTTGTTATCAAATAAAAAATTTAAGGTTTGAATCCCCTACACAAAAAAACAATTGATGTCATGATCTTATGATAAAGAGCAATTATCATAAAAGTAATGTCTTAAGTTAAAATTTTATTGTGTCTATAAAAAAAAAAAATAAATAAAATCCATTTAGCCAACAACTGGCTAATTCGTTTGCCCCTTTAGAAACAATATTAAATGACCAACCATCAAAAGACTCTATATTGACATTATATCCCACCCCTGCCCTCACTTGATATGAGCAAAAATAATATTATAAAAGATATCGAATAGTTGAGTTATAAAACTCAGCCATAAAGAAAAAAGAAGCTAATTTAGCCTAAGAAGCTTTAAAAGCTTGTTCAACTAATGATGCCAACTCCTTCACACACACACACACACACACAAACACACACAAACAAACAACTAATGAAGCTAACTTTGCAATCCATTTAAGGAAATTCAAATCCTTACATACGTTGGTGATGAACACGCACACCATCTCTTTCAATGTAAAGCTTCATTTTTTAGGAACACGATTCAAAATAATATTTCAATAGGACATGCTTGGACACACTTAATAACAATATAACAGTAACACTTTATAACATCCTTAATGCTTTATTTGTTCAATAAAGCTTTCGAAATTGTTAAAAGAGGATCCAACTTCAGTTACACTCTTTTTGGCCATTTCCTTTAGCTTCAGTGCATTGTTTTTATAACATAATCAGAGAGCAGTGTTTCTATTTTTGTTTTGATTTCATGCCTTGTGATGAACCTATTTTCATCTGGGGTCAACCCTAAACCAATCTTCCAAGCATCACATATATAACTCTTATTATGAAATTGATCTGCAAAGTAAGGCCAACATAGAAATGGGACTCCCATACTTATACACTCCAAGGTTGAATTCCATCCACAATGGCATAGAAAACATGCAATAGAAGGATGGTCTAAAACCTTCTCTTGAGGTGCCCATCCAACAATCATTCCACGATCATTTATTCTTGTTCTAAACACATGCAAGAACTCAGCAAGTGGTCCATCTGTTATGTCTGACCGGAAAACCCACAAAAATGGTTGGCTTATGAGTTCAAGACCAAGTGCTAGTTCATCAAACTGTTGTTGGCTGAAGGTCACAAAGCTGCCAAAGGCAACATAAATGACTGAACCCACAGGTTGTTTATCAAGCCAAGTTAGACAGTTGAATCTTGAGGCCAAAAGCTTCCAGCATGGCTGCCCAATTGATTGCCCAAAAGTAATGGGCCAACAGGTATAATCCCAGGAATTAAATCGCAGGCTGGTGGGTCAAGTTCATAGAATGAGTTACATAGAAGCCAGTTGCATAGTTTGAAATGGTTCAGTCTGAAAGTACAATATTCAAATAAAACGTTTTGCATCTTCGAGTCTCCTGGACAACT